>JAAGNO010025714.1:21562-37501 GCA_033439905.1 Ceryle rudis | reverse complement strand
GGGGCTGGACTAGATGACCTTCGGAGGTCCCTTCCAGCCCTAGCCATTCTATGATTCTATGACTGGACACCATGGACCTCTTTATGTGAAGTTCATTAGTGCTGTGTTAAAATGTTGATAATCTTCAATCTTGTCATTATTTTCATGATGCAGTCACTTTCATAACTCTAGAAAGTCTTTTAATCATGAGAATTCTTGTTTCTTCTTAAACTGGACCTTAGACATGATATTGTAGACTAGCAGGTGGTCTCTATGTAGGCATTTGGTGACTGTAGGTGAATTCCTGCCTGTCTGCTTTATATTTCATTTTTGAGAATGAAATATATGTTTAGTTATAGGCAGTGGTCATTCAGCAGCCTGGCAGTGAAGCAGAAGCAGGTTCAGAGAGGTAGCTTGTTTATTTTGCTAGCACTGTGTCTATTTGGAGTATTTTTTCCTCTGCAAGCCTGTTAATGAAGGTTGAAACAATATCCATAGTTTACTTAATCCACTCTTTATTTTGTGCCAAAAATCCATGTTGTTTAACAGGTACCGTCCATACGCCTGTAGTGGGAAAATCTCTTGGAGGGGAAAGTGGACCCTGCTTTTCTAAAACTGTACTTTCCCCAAAGAATATTAAAATGATCAGCCTTTTATGACCTCTTTTTAGCTGCTTCATCTATTTGGACCGTGCAGAAGAATGTAGCTTCTTGTACTGATTGGGGAACAAAAGTGTCCCAGTTGTGTTTCTAAAAGGCTCTCTCCTGATTCCATGGAAATTGATGGCAAAACTGCCACCAGCAGAGGGGAGAGCAAGGCTGAGCTGGAGACTAGGGGTCTCTGTTAGTGAAATAATGTAAGCAATATTTTGGATCTTCATTCACAGCACACGCAGAGACCACCAGGTACTGAATCATGGAGCTCCATCAAAACTAATTTTGATGTTAACCCAGCCTCAAGGGGAAATCTGCAATCCAGTCTGGCGGTTTTGAATAAAGTCTTTCACACACTGCTTATTCCATTTATGGATAGAAAATTCAGATGTATTAAATAAGAATATGAAACTTTAACTGGTATTGGAGCATTTCTGCTTTGTATTTTTTTTATCTTAAATGTTACCTATACTTTTTATATCTCTTCTAGCAATTACCTTTTCAAAGGTAGGCAGCATTTTAATATCATGCTCTAGGTAGCATGATGTATGTGAAAGGATGGTCATCATAAATATTTTAGTAAGACTGCCAAAGCAGTGGTGTATATGTACAAGTTTACTCTAGTGATAAAAATTCAATTCAAGAGTCTAGTAAATAATTACATTTTAATGAAAACAGTGTCCTTTAATAGCAGAAGCATCTAATTTCCAGGGTATCTGTTGAAATGTGAAGCTATCTCAATTTGACAAGCAATAGCTTTTAATATGGTTTCTCCCTTGAACAATTCTACATTCCAGCATGCATGGTGATCCTGAATGGGTGTCTTCTGAAGAGCGAAACCTAAATTCTGTTATTCAGATTTCATTATCCACCCTAGAGTGATGAAACAGAAACCTTGCCTTCTAAAAGCAACAGCATGTAAACTAGAACAAAAGTAGGACAACATGGATGCGCACCTAATATCTTCTGTGAAAGACAGCCTTTTAAGGAAAGACATCCTTTTAAATAAAGTTCTATTAGAAACCAGATTGGTAAATTAAAAAAAAAAAAAAACCCCAAACATTTGAAATCATTTTAATTACACTAACAGCTGTTTCCTCGGGCTTTGTATATTCTGATGGTTGTCTATATTTTTTGCCTTCTCTAGTAGCAGGAAAGCAATTTGAAAAGGACAGAAGTTGGAAATGCCTCTTAAGAAAAGAGCCACAGTACATGAAAAAAGAGATTTCGGAATGCAGTTGTACGTAAGAAGAGGGGGTGGTAAAACCAGGGAAGATAGACTGCAGTGCAAGTATGTTCCTCTTGCATTAGACAGTCCCGGTTACCTGTTATGGAGGAGAATCTCAGGCAGTCTATACCTGTACTTGTTGAGGTGGGCTGAGGGTCTGAGAGTAAGGTTTTGGTAGAAATTAAATGAAAGCCTTTCTGAGGTATTTCCCTTTCTGATCACTTTGCAGATAGCAGCAAGCAGTCTGCCATCTGTTCTGCTCACACTTGTTACTGCAGGCCCTGTGCATTGCCAGCTTCACAAGAGTTTCACACTACAAATGGCTGAGAGTGGGTTGTTTGCCTTCCTTTCCTACCGTAGCTCTGTCCCTTCCTTTATAAATGTGAGCCTTTATTGAAGTTGTCAAGAAAAATGTATGCCCAACTTAACAGACTTGTTTCTGTTGCTTTTAATAAACTACCTTATTAGGCTTTAAAAAAATGTTTATGATGTGAAGCATTTTATAAAATAACTATGTTAAGTGCACTTGAATGGGAGAGTGTGAAATCTCAGCAAAGAAGCATCAGTGCAATAACCACCCGACTCAGAGGGACTGTGCTTGTCCCATTCTGAATTGCCTTAACCACTGACCTAAAGCCCTGGCCTCATCCAAGACCTTGATTTACTTAGTGGAATATTATAGTGGCAAAGTCCTATTGTGATGACTTGTGACCACGTTTTGACTCTTCGTTTGTACTGACTGATGTAACCACTAGAAGGAGGCTTAGGCTTACAACAGGAATATTATTCATTTCTATTGGACAGCTGTAGAACAAAGTGATAGGAGTGAAGATTCATATTTAAAGTGCTGCTGATACTTGTACCGTGTGATGTGGAGAAGAGTCTTTGCTTCTTGCTGTCACCACATGTGTTTCAGTGCAGCCAGAAGCGTGTGGGTGCACGTGCACCTCTGAAATTTAAGGCTATTCAGGATGTGATGTCTAAAGCTCCTGGGTAATTACTGATAAAAGGTGGGTGAATAAGCTTACTTCAAATCCATGAGTCTGCGGTGCTAGCAAAATCATCCACTCTTGAAATTAAGTGCAATTTTGGAGTTAAACTCAGACTTCACCCTCTAGTAGTAGGCACATTTGGTGCCTCAAATGAGAGTAGACTTGGACCTGGTTACCAAAAAGAATTTATTTAACAATCTGTAACACAGTTCTTTTAACACCCGATTTAACTCTGACGTTTATATATAAGCAGACTACATCATGAAGCACTATGCTCAAAATCCTGACTATGCCAACAACTTAAGAACCAGGAAGAAAAGTGGCCAATTTGTGGCTTCTGTGTAAAAGAAGGGTTTTTTTAGAAAAATCATTTCATGTTAAAAAGTTTGGTATCAACAGGTTCTTTCACAGAGAAGTGTTTATTTTCACTAGTTTTCTGGATTCGAAACATCATATAAGAAAAGTTAAGCAATTATTCCACATGATATAAAGCACAACCAGAACTGCTTCTATGAAAAAGGGGTAAGGTATACTCTGCAAATATTCATAGAATCAAGTAACAAATTTAGTGCATCCCATTCCTTCTGTGATGCAGCAGCATCCACCAATGTCTCCTTATGCTCCCAGTGCTGTTTTTTCCTTAATGAAAAAATATCTGGATTAAACAACAAACATAAGAGAAAGGTGTGTACCTTGTGTTTTACCACAGATTAATGTTCTTGCTTGGTAGGTGATAGGGTAATAGAGAAGAGCAAATGTTTATTTCTTCAGATTTCATAGCATTAATTCCTCTGTCTCCAAGGGTCAGAGATCTGCTATCATCATATTAATTATTGGAATGTAGAGGTGTTCATCCTGATAATATTAAACAACTGGCATTCTGGATCCTAGCAAAGGGCTGCTCTAAGCAATTCTTATTTATTGAAAACCCATATCAAGGTGGGCAGATGACATTTTCTAGCAGGTAAATTACTGGAATGACACTAGAGCAAAAATCGTTTGAGGGAATGTTTAGCATGCTGAACAATAAACTATACCAGCAAGAATTTCTTCTTGCCTTCCAGTTAGGGATTTGTAGTAGGCTAGTCATGTTATCACCATGTATGCATTGCCTTTTGGGCCAAAATATTTTAGCTTCTACAGTCTTTCACATGCTTTCAAACAGGCCATCACAAGAATAAAGCTGAAGATGTGAAACTTAAGCAAGCTGCTGGTGAGAGCACAGAATCACTGGTCCCAAAGCTCTTCTACCTGCTGGTCTGTCCTTGCTTAGAAAGCAATTCCCCGATGTGTTGTCCCTGTCTGTTGTCCCCTTTCCCCCATCTTAGAGAACCACAGAACGGCTCCCAGATTGGAAGGAGCCTCAAAAAGACCTGATCCAAACTTTTTTGAGAAAGGAAGCCTAGGTGAGGTTATTTAACACCCTGTTCAGTGGTGGGTTTTCCCTCACTGACTCTATTTTCAGGGCAGTAGGCTATCAGCAGGTTCTATTTTTAAGACAGACTGAAAGAGTCACTGGAACAAATCAACAAACTGTTGAATCAGCCAGAAAGCAATAACTTCAGATGACTAATGTCAGGTGGAATCAGGCTTCCTCTGGAAAATTTCCAGCATAATAGCTCTCCTACATGGAGTCATGACTCTGGTTAGCCACAGAGCAACCAGCCAAGGCTATGTATTTTTTAAACCCATGTGGAGGTATGTAAGATAACTCGGCTGAATAGACAAGGTATCCATCGCCTGTATGCTAATGTTTATTCTTTAAATTCTACATCCTCATGGTTATGGTTCATGTGTCACTGCAGGAGTCTGACCTTGGCACGGTCAATAAATCATTCACAAGCTGGCCCAGCAGTCCTGTACTGCTTCATCTTGAGAATCTCCACTGGGTAAATGTTTAAAAATAGATCTCTAGTTTGCCATCTAAAGCACTGAGCACAGTATCAGCAGCTAGTTGTAATTTATTTCTATTCTAATCAAGGTCTATGTGCAGAATTTTCTTGTGTGACTTGTACTAATGAGACCTTCATCCCTGAAAAATAAACTACTGAACCAGACAAGGCAGCAAAGAGAAATTCCCTTTGCTGCACACCCTGAAATGTAATGTAAAGTCCCTTTTGTTACACAGTTCCTGGTACAGGAGTAATATCTCTGTACACCTGTAACACCTCTTTCTTTCCAAACCTCCTACCCACCACTGTATGGCCAGCATGGAGACAATTGTCTGACAGTTCTGGGATTTTTCCCATTTTATTCTCTACTTTAGGAATGTTCCATCTCACTAATAAATTCATCACCTTTCAATGTCATCTTTAAACTCCTTGCCATCAATGCGTGCTACTTTGACCAAGGTGAAGTCTCTCACCTTCCTAAAAATGTGACAATTTTAGTGGGCTAGTCATATGCCACTAAATTCCTGTTACCTGCTATATTTGCAGCTGGTTTTTATCTGTAGTACTGCCTGTAGTGCCTGAAAGCATGAGTTTGGTTTCTGCCATCTGAAGAATGTGGAATTTTTGTATTAGTTCCAAAATCACAACATCATCTGGCAATGAGAGTCTGAAAATGAGGCAGCTGCACCTCATTCCATTGTGTACTCACTCACTTTCGCTTGGTTCAAATTTTCCCAACAGATACCAATACTAAAATGAATGTCTAGCAAAGCCAGCTTCTATTTTCCTTAGGGCCACAAGATGTCAGAACTGACACTCAGCTATCTCTTTCCTTTGTGCTTTTGTGGCATCTGTGCAAGGCCCCCGGTAGCCTCCAAAGGAGGACACAAAAGTAAGGACATTATAAAAGCTTCTGTTGGTTTTAGTATCTTGGATTTTTAAAGGTCCATCTCAACAGGGGCAACAAGTCAGCACTCCTACAGATTTCAGTTGTTAGCACATCCAAGAAAATTCTCAAAACTGGTTAATAAAGAATTTTATTTTCATTGTACCAGTATCTCAGAGAGGGGAAAAAAATGCTTCTGTATTTGAAGTACCTGAGATGATATACTCACCCTGTTGCAACTCCTGCATTGTGCCTGATCTTTTGAAGCTACGTAAGATATTGGGTCAGTCACTGAAGATAAGGCATCACTTGATTCCTATTAACTCCTCAAAGCACAGGGAACTGACTTTCCACAAATCTGTTTTGTGTGGTTTATTTCACTCATATACTGATAGGGAGAATCTTTTGCTCTGCTCTTCAGTGGACCAAATCATCAGTAGGCTGGGCAGGTGCCATATAAAATACCTTCACTCATACTGAACTGAATCATGTGTTGAGCAGTCGAGTTCAGGGAGTTTGTCTGATACAACAGCATGATTTAGCTCAATGTTCCTGAAAGGCTTCAGCTTCTCAACAACTCTGCTACCCAATTCGACTAGTGCTAATTAACAGAAGCCTGCTGGAAATGATCACTACTGACTTAATCCTACATGTGGATGCCAAACCTAACTAAGAGCGCTTCATTTCATGGGGATTAAATAGATTCCCCCCAGTACATAGTGCTTGGTCTGCTCAGTCTGAAGCTTCTTACTGACATATATAAATAGAGATATAGACATAAATAGATATTTTTATGGAGATGTTTTATAAGTGGCCTTTACTTTGTGCATGGTAATTATTGCCAAACTCTCGTTATTTAGAAGCTGCAGAGTGACTGGTTCTGCAGTTTAGAAAGCAATCAGCTGTCTCTGTTGCAAGGGGGACTTGGGATTTGGGCTTGGATTTTGATTTTTATTATTCAGCTATAATTTGCATGGTTTGGATTTGGGTTTTGACTCAGTGTCTTTTGGTTTGGTTTGGTTTTGGTTTTGTCTTTTTTTCTTTCCTCATTCTCTGGCAGGGACATATTGGGCTCAGTCAGGAACTTATTTCTCAGTCTTGTAGAGGTGGATTAAAACCATCGGTGACATATAACACTTCCGAAACACCTGCCTTGCACAGCCCATGATGTTGATCAGAGTGGGGGCCTCAAAACACCATTTCTTTGGCAATCTATTGGGGCTTTCAGAGTTTAGTGAGGTGCTCCTATTTCTTTAGCTTTGCTTAGCAAGATACTAGGCTAGCAACAGCTGGGCTATGGGCATAGCCTCATGAGCAGGAAAGGCTTCAGCAGAGACTAGGACATAAATGAGGATTCAGAATTAAATTCATAAACATAGCAGTAGCAAGACTGTCAAAATCGCTACTGAGGCAGGTCATATTACTTCCTCTTTTGTTTTACTCCTGTGGTTTTTTTTCAAACATTCTCAGTTTGTGTGCCACATCTGAGTGACACATGTCTAGTGGCCAGCCAGCTTTCAATAACCTGGGCTCTTGGTTAGATGTAAAAATGCAGTTGTGCTTTCTTATTGATCTCATTCCTGCTGCTGTGGAGCACTCTGTACCCAGGAAAGGACCAGGGCCATTAGATATTAGGAAAGTGAAACCAGCCTCTCACCCCTTCCCTCCAAACCAGGTTGAAAGCCAATCCCAGAGTTATGTGCCTACAAAGCTGGCCCGGTTTCCTGGTGGGTGAACCAATACCTTGTCTGTTTGCAGTTATTCGACTCCACAGGTTCCTTTCTTGAGCACAATTTTCCCATGGGAAGCAAAAACAGGATATGATGGTTACCCTATTTAAACAAAAATGTGTATATTAAAAAAAAGATCCTAATCTGAAAGTATAGTGTATCTGAGATTCTTCTGTTATAGACATTTAGTCTACAGATTTATGGCTACATTTGCTATGTTATGCTTGAATAAACATATAATTCATTGAAATACACAAGACTGACAAAATAATATGATCTCCTTAAGGAGAATAAACTGTTTGTAAATTTATAAAGAGTATAATCTGTTAGGCCTTATTTGAAGTATGTACTGTGGTTTGGTAAAAGTACAACATTAAAAGAGCCTTGCCAGATGAGGACTGGTTTTTTGTGTGTGTGTGTGCATGTACGGTTGCTTTTGCATATTTAGCATCTATATTTGACAAAAAAAAAAAAAAGCTCTGCAGGCTGTGTGTATATGAGCCCAAGATGATGTGCAGAATGCTCATTGGATTTCTGTGTGCCGTGTGACGCAGTGAAATCTCAATAATCAAAGTTATTAAGCAGGTATTCTTTTATTATGGCACTGGGGCAGCACTGAGGATTCTTCTCCCTAAGTAGTCCAATGAATGAGCAAAACACACCATCTAATATACAGGAAAAACATACATATTCATCACATTTCCTGGAAAGGGCAGTCTTATGCTAAGGAGTTCCCAGAATTCATTTACACAGCCTGAGTAAAATTGGAGTTAGGGTCTTTTCCCCCTCCAGTGGTCATTCGTAGTCCTCCTCACACTGTTCATTAGTTGAACTCTGGGCTTCCTTTGCCCATATATGATCATGGGGTTAGCTCATCCATCCTTTGACCCTGGAATGCTGCAAGAAGGTTAGTTTAAATTAGTTTTCAGGTGCTTATCTTAACACTAGTGTCTTCCTTTGTACTTATCTTGACGTCTTGAGACCCTGCTATCAGGGTTGCTCTGGCTTAATGAACCATCTCAAGGCCTGTTTTCTCCCTGCCAGGCAAGAAGTCGCAGGCTTCAAAACATCTCATTATCAACTCTACCCAACAAATGACTAAACTATGCAAGTGAGGCTAATGAAAGAATACAAGTAAGGCTAGTAAGATTTAATATTTCTGTGTATCGACTGGGGAATGACCAGGCATATCAATCCTTTCACATAGCTCCAGGAAGAGGGCAGATTAATCTTTTTTTTTCTGAAAAAACTGGATTCGGTTTTGTTTGGAAACAAAAGTGACTGGTAGCACCACTGACTGGCAGGAGATTTTTAAAAGAAGATTTAATAAAACTAATTAATAGTAAGAATTCAGAATAATGCTGCCATTGCACATCATGCTGGTATTTATTTAATGGGGAAAGTTCTAGGGAAGCTTTAGGCCCCTTCAGAGCAAGAGCTGATGCTGTGGCTAATGCCACAAGCTGCAGTCAGGTGACTCTTTCCGCACACACCCTGTACACATCTGTCCTGTTTGGACGGAGTGTATGCACCCCTGTCCAAGACATTCCACGTGCATTTGAATAATGACTAGTATTGCTCATGAGGCTACTCATTAGGGGAATAGACATCCTAGAAGCTTCTCTTCCTGATGGCATCCTCCTGCTTGGCTCCATGCAGAACAGCATCAGCTTTGTGGAACATGATGGACTAGGACTCCTGCCTCTCCTGCCAGCCCTCCCTCTTCATACAGCCCAGCTGATACCTGAGGGTACTGAAGGCACGCTGGTGCTGCCCATAGGACAGAAAAACATGCTCCTGTACTCATGAAGCACCAGGTGCTTGCACCAACACAATGTCCTGATGCCACCTCTTTGTGCAAGGTTTTAGGTTTTCCCAGTAAAAGACCTCAGCTATCTCCTTATTGCAGGCAACTTTTCCTCCCTCATGCCTACTCAGCAAAAGTAAAAAGAGTCTGCCTGGAGACTTGAGGGGAATCTCATCTCTGACAGCCCTCTGGTTCATTAATTGAATCACAGGAGCTGCCTTCAGCCTTTAAGTGATGTAGTCCGGGGTAGGTCAGATCAAAGGCACATCTCATGCATAGCCTGGTTTTGTTGTTTCCAGAAGCAGATTGCCTAGAGACAATAATAACAAGAGAAGTAGCACAGTGTACTTGTGATACTTCCTCAGAAGGGCCTCTCAGCTGCCAACCATGTGCAGTTTAAGGACTTTATGGGCCAGAAGTAGTTTTATGTTTAGTTAGCTCTTTCATTCCTACACACCATATGCTTGTGCAGAACAAGTGAGGTCTCCTCACAACTCCAGTCATTTCAAAACAGTGAATTGTTGTGCTATTTAATTTAAACAAACAAACAAACAAACAAAAACCCAGCAACAATAACTAGCAACTAAACAAGAAGGGGAGATTGTTAATTTATCTCTGCTTGCCATTGAAACAACCTCACTGTGTCTTAAGGCAGAGATGCAAAATAAATTTTTCAAACCTAATTTGTGTTTTGCACAGTTCCAGTTACATTCCAGTTACATCTCTGCATGTGCCTGTAATTTTATAATGCATTTTATAATGATACACTGAGGACAAACCTCACTTCCTGAGGAGGAACTATAGGCAGTGGTATCTCAAAGTTCTGGCTGACTGTGGGTCCTGATCACACGTAAACCAAGAAAAGTCACAGATAGCTGACCTCTCCAAACCTCTCCATTCCTGTTCACTTTGAATTATCTCTGTGGTGTTTCATGATGTATTCCTTCAGAAATCTCTTCCCAGGGGAAGGTTTTAGCTCACCTTGATGACCAGTCTTGTCTGAATCCCACAAGTGAGGCAGTACCCTATGGGGGTTCGTGGCTGGCAGAGCCTCCTGGCAGACCTGCTCTCCCCACAGACTCAAAAGCTACTGGAGGAGAGTAAAAGATAGCAACTCTTTTGTCTTCAGCTCTCCCACCAGACTTTGTGCTACTCCCTCACACCACACATGGCTTTGTGCACATCTCCATTTTTCTTAGTGTACTTAAGCACACAGCAGGTTAAACTCTGTCTCTGAACTGTGGCCAACACACCTCAACTTCTGTCTTCAGTGGACGTGGTTGAAAACACTGAAGGTCCTGAAGAGTTTAAACTGAAGTGCATCAATGCTGAAAATGCATCACTGCAGTGCCTGCTCATACAAGCAGGTCAGGTCTTTCTGACATCTTTTTCCCAGGAGTGTTAGGAGAGGAATCTTCACTAGCTGGAAAAAGGGTTCCCCATTATTGATGGTTTGGTTACTAAGATGAGGCAAAGAACTGAATAGATATGGCAGTTTCTAATTGCTAAATATCTCAGCAGGATACAGTGAAGGAAAGGATTGAAGTGAGCGGTTTAACTGCTTGATTTCATTAATAGGGGCTATGGTAAAGATGCATTTGAAATCCTATCAAACACTAAGCCTCAGAAGTCAATGAGACAGGATTTCCCTCTGCAAAGTTATGCTGGTAAAGCCGTTAATCTACAAATCCTTCAGTTGTTTCATGATGGGATGTGGTAGGCAGGTTAGTATTACTGGCTTTCTCCAATTCCAGATGCCTGTGCAGGTTTATTTAGTTGGATAAGAAATTAAGTGGAAATTCTACATTTGTGTGTAAGGGATTTGTTGAGGAATACTTTCTATTCTTTTGAAAGAAGACTTAAAAGACAGGGATTCAAATGGTAAGGTTTACTCAGTAAGTTAGACGTTTTCTTTTGAAATAGGGACAGAACAGTTTGTTAGATGGTCAAGGGAGGAAGAAGCAGGAAAGAACATAGCTCCTGGAAGCCTTCTCAAATGCCCTAATCTGGCTGCCATCTTCCCTCCCTAGGCAAGCTTTTCTAAAGTTGAGACACACTCCTTGTTTGTTGCTGATTACTCTGGTGGTTCACCAAGACCAGCTGTAGGAAATTTCCTGCAGGTGCTTGCAGTGCCATGGTCAGCCATTGTACCCTGTCCTGGCCACCAGTCTTCACAACAAGCAATGTGTTGTATGAAAGCAACCCTGTGTTAGTCACCTGCATGCAGGGAGCTCTGACAAAGGTGTACCTGTGTGTCATGATGTAGAAACCTGGATGTGGGAAGTAAGGTGCCCTGAGAGTTACTAGCAGGCATGAACTCACAGATCCCACCACAACAGGAGCACCACAGCAATTTTAAATGGGCCTGTCTCTGCAGGCAGGCAAACAAAGGGAAGCAAATAAGTCAAAACCTTGCTGACACCTGCTGCCACCCAAATAGAGGGTTAGCAGGTGTGCAGTGAAAATGGTGAGGAGCAAAAGGAGCATGAGCGGGTACACTCAGGACCTGCAAGGCATGCCCATCCTGCAGGCACACTCCCTCCCTCTGCTGATGCTGATTTTAACTCAGCTCTGGTGAGGCTTCCAGTTCTTTAGGACTGGTTTTCCACGCAGCAGGTATATCTCAGAAAACAGGACTGAGGTGTTATCTGCTTTCTTTCTGTGACCCATTTGGCAGTGGATGAACCACAGTGTCTGCAAACACCCCTCCAGGTACCTGAGGGTGTGGTCAGATCCCTCCTGAAATAAAAATAATTGGCATAATTATGCTGCCTTTTATACACTGTGCTTTTAAACTATAAATTATAATTCACTGATATTCACAAAGATCTTTCTTTATAAATACAGTTTTCACTAAGACATGAGGAACAGTTTTAAAGGGTTCTCTTCAAGTGAGGGGTTGCTCCTCGATTAGAGTATTAGAATGGCTTTTGGGACGAACCAATTTAATATTCCAGATAATTCTTGATATTTCTCGTGAATCTCTTTGTTCTCAAAATTCCCTCTTTTAATATTGGCCTACCAAACTATGTAATTATGCTGTCAGATATGGAAGAAGACTAGTGTATTATGACTCCTGTTCAAAAAAAAAGAGATAATTTTCTTCAATCTAGTAGAAAAATCAAATTTAGGTGATGTAAAAAGGGTGATTACTGATGTTACTCAATAGTGTGGACACTGATGAAGGCTGTCATTTTATTGAGACACAAGGACATGTTCATTATGCTGGAAGTTTGAAAACTGGATGAAGATCAAATATTTTATGGTCTACAGAGAATTTATGGGCATGCATGAATGAACGTGATGCAACTACTAATTAATTCCTCAAATTTTGGACAAAATTTAATAGCTCTAGGAGTTCTTAGTTCTCACATTTCTTATATTTGATAATTTTTATATACACATTTTTATTCTGGATAACCTCATTTTCAAATTAACAACACTGATTGCAAAAGCACAGCTCACTTAAAATTAGAAACATTCCTATATGTAGGAAGAAGAAGATGCAGGATTTGCTTGTATTTTTAATTTTCTACATTCAAAGTGTTAACCTAATTATACTATTGTTAAAGGTTTCTAGAGCTTTATTTATTTATCACTTAATTAATCGACAGCTTTGAAGAAGAAAGCCAATAAAAATCCAGTACACAGTGGTAAACTAAAGTTTGGGGTTTTTAATACTGAAATCAAGGAGCATATTAAGCTGGGGAGGGACATTTTACAAGGGCTGGTAGTGATGGGACTAGGGGTAATGGCTTCAAACGGGAAGAAGGTAGATTTAGATTACAAATTAGGATGAAGTTCTTCAGTGTGAGGGTAATGAGACATAGGAACAGGTTGCCCAGGGAACTTGCAGATGCTCCATTACCGGCTAGGTTCAAGACCAGGTTGGATGGGGCTCTGAGCAGCCTGCTCTAGTGGGAGCTGTCCCTGCCATTGGCAGGGGGGTTGAAACTAGATGATCTTTAAGGTCCCTTCCAACCCAAAACATTCTATGATTCTATGATTCTCCTCGAGCAGCCAAGGGTGGAGCTGCTTTAGAGCTTGTTAACAAGGCACCAGCCCAGGCTACTGCACCCTGTCTGCAACAGACAGGAGGGCAGCAGGTTTCACAAACCCCCAGTAAATCAAATCCTTTGACTGGTGCTGAGGCTTTCAGACCTAACAAGGTGCTTTGTTGTAGCCCAGAACATATTTCTAGACTTCTCTCCTTCCCAGTTTTATCCCATTTGTGAAGTCCACAAAGGACTCTTTCACACTGGCAGAAAGAATAATTACTCTGATACGTTGCAGTAAGTTGCAATAAATTGCATTGACTTTTATTTTTCCTCTCTCTCTTTTCCTTCTTCTGCTTCTCATACAATTGATTTCAGGATGAAGCATGCAATCACAACTCACAGTGTCACAGCAGGGACAGAATTACTTAAGGGAAAATGGTTGCATAAAAAATTGTGAACGATTTGATTGTACACTGGGAGCACCCATCATTTTTCTGTCATCAAGGCTGCATCAGGCAACAGTGAGTCTCACCTGGGAACCATATATCAGGTAACACCATTTGGCTTTGGTCACAGGGACTTTCCAATCCTGGCTTTTTTTCACACTTTCAGCCTACTTTTTTGAAATTGTTAAGTGCTTCTATTTTCCTGTAATTTTGTATGGCTTTGTCCCTCACCCTAAGAGAGGATTCTGTGAGGGTCTACTACAGTTTCCTTCTTCCTGCAGACCTGAGCTGCTTTTAGGGCTGTTCAGTTCTGGCCATACCAAGGAGACACGGGCAGGAACTTGAGCTAGAATAATGTCAAAAAGCATTTTGATGTTATCATAGCTTGTTGCAAGTGTGATCAATGATGGTGGGCAGGCAGAGACAAGGGACAGAAGGGAAGGCAGCACAAAGGATGGAAGAGTGGCACTCTTCACATCAACAAGGCCAGCAGCTCATGGCCAGAGGTGAGACGGGGATGGGAGGTCAGGCAAGCCCATGTACCACTGAAGATGAGTGTCATTTCTTTTTTAAGGGCAACAAGGATGGCAGAATGCAATGGCAACCATTTTTCTGTGTGAAGAGGTCACTGTGGGTGGCAGTGTAAGGTATTGTCCAGTTGCAGGAGGAGCACTCAGTGCAATACCACAAGCAAAAGAAAGGTTGAAAAAGAACAGGGATGATAAAACAGAAATGCCAAAATTCCTAGAGTCAATTTAGGAGCCTTTGGGTGCCACTGGACAGCAAATACCCTCCAGGTGGTAGTATTTCTGGTGCCAATGATAGGTATTGTCACTAGAGACTTAGGCTCAATAAATGTTATCAGCTTGTTCTCTCTATCTCACTTCTTCCATTAATACTTTTCATGCAGAGGATTTATGGCTGTGCAGCAGTGGCATTTTGAACTTCTGTCAGGAATTGCATTTTGTTACAGGAGGCTGAAGATAAATTTTGGAATAAAAATAACTAATTAAAGCTGGTTTGGGAAAAAAAATCTAAATTGAATAAAAATTTTAAAAGCTTCCAATAACCAAATAGCCATCAGAAATGAATATGCTAACAGCAACTATTATTTTGTGACTGACTATGATCTGGGGCAAAGTTCTTTACCCTCATACCTCCTGGAAGAGTTAGTAAGAAGAAAAGAGAAATCCTGGTGTATAAAACATACTGGCCAACTTCTGTTTTCAGTTATTTTACCTCTCTGTAAATCCACCACAGAATGAAAATCAGTGGATTCAGCAGAGCCTCAAAAAATCATAGAATCATAGAACATTAGGGGTTGGAAGCGACCTCTCGAGATCATGGAGTCCAACCACCCTGCCAAAGCAGGATCACCTAGGGCATGTAGCTCAGCAACACATCCAGATGGCTTTTGAAAATCTCTAGAGAAGGAGACTCCACACCCTCTCTGGGCAGCCTGTTCCAGGGCTCCATCACCCTCACAGTAAAGCAGTTCCTCCTCATGTTAAGGTGGAACCTTCTATGCTCATTTATACCCATTGTTCTTTGTCCTGTTGCTGGGCACTACAGAAAAGAGATTGGCTCCTTCCATTTGACACCCACCCTTCAGATATTTATAGACATTAATAAGGTCCCCTCTCAGTCTTCTCAAGACTAAACAGCCACAGTTCCCTCAGTCTTTCTTCATAGGGGAGATGTTCAAGTCCCTTAATCATCCTCATTCCTCTCCGTTGGACTCTTTCCAGTAGATGCTTGTCTCTCTTAAATTTGTGAGTCCAAAACTGGACACAGTATTCCAGGTGTGGTCTCACAAGGGCAGAGTAGAGGGGGAGGAGGACCTCCCTACACCTGCTAGACACAGTTTTCTTAATGCAACCCAGGATACCATTGGCCTTTCTGGCCACAATGGCACATTGCTGTCCCACGGTTAACACAAGGACTCCAAGGTCTTTCTCCGTGGTGCTGCATTCCATCAGGGCAACCCCTAACCTGTACAGTTGACTGGTGTTATTCCTTCCCAGATGCAGGACTCTACACTTATCGTTATTGAACCTCACAAGGTTCACCTTCACCCAGTTCTCTAGCCTGTCGAGATCTCGTTGAATAGCAGCACAGCCTTCTAGTGTGTCAGCCACCCCTCCCACTTTTGTATCATCCGTAAACTTTGTGAGGGTACATTCTATCCCCTAGTCCAGGTCATTGATGAAGATATTGAACAAAACTGGACCCAGTACAGATCCCCTGGGGAACACAGAATCACAGAATTTCTGAGGCTGGAATAGACCTCCAAGATCATCAAGTCCAGCCTATGACCCAACACCATGA
>JAAGNO010025714.1:1158-12692 GCA_033439905.1 Ceryle rudis | reverse complement strand
AATTATACAGACGTGGATAGGAGTGATATATCCACGCGGTAGGTAAATCATAATCAATGATTTTATATATATATAATATTATATATAGTATATGATCTATGATACATGTCATATAGCATTGTATTATATACCACCTATTACATAGTGCAGAATATATTAATTATAAATATATTTAATAACTTTTAAGATTTTCATAACTGTTGTCTATATCAGAAATGTTCAGAATCGTATAGAATGTACTTTTTTCATCATGCTTGCTGCTAAACACCCCTTCTTTTCCTGGACCAGTGTCTCATAATGTAAGTGCTGTTCTGTTCTGGCTGAATTGACTTCAGGAAAGGTACAGGAACCACAGGCACTGTCACAACAGATGCAGTGAAGCCTTTGCATAAAGCTCATCCCCTCAGTGTTTTACTGTGGGAATGGGTTATGAGTGAAAGGGAAACAAAAAATTTTGGAGGCAAGATCTAGGGCATAAAAGTAACTTGCTTTCTTCCTTTCAAGAATTGTAAGGATATTGTGTCCTGATTGTATCAGCTGGCTGTGAGTGCTTCTTCTCTAGTCTATTCTGTGAAGATAACTTCCATGTAAATTGTTCCTTTGGGGCTGAAAAGATGGGCTTCTGTAGAAGGAATCAGGCTGCTTTTACTGTTCAAACAAATCACGTACATTTCAGAAAAGGTTGTGAACAATTTGCATACTTTTATTTAAACTTCATATATGATGTATGAGAGAACCCCTGGGCAGACACCATGGTATTTAAACCACAAACTGATGGCTACTTGTCTAACATATAGTAGGCTTAATAAATTATATTAGCCCATCGTTGATGATAAAGAACTACCGAAAGCAAACAAGCAACTGTGCAGAATTTTTACAGAAGGGTTGTTAGTTTATGCAGGAGGGACTCCTTCCACTTGGACAACTTTGAGCTAATCTACATCATGCCTAAACTCCATCAGTGCCCAAGCTGCAACCCATGAGCTTCTCTCATCAGCTTGGCTTCTGCTTCTAAATTGTACAGCCACTTACACTGTAACATCACAGAGATGCTTGGCAGCATATTTGGGCCAAATTCCCATCAGAAGTTAAAGGGCTGTGTACTCTGCTTGCAGGATAAAATATGCCATGTTTGTCTAGACATACCAAATTCTGCCAGCACAGTACAACTGAGAGAGACATTGCACAATACATATATTTCCTAATTAATCTGTTAAACTGGGAAGCCTGGTAAAATGCTCTCTTGCTAGATGATGTCCTAACTACAGGGAGTTGAAGAGGGCAGGGTGTGTAGATTATGGAAGAGATCTCATAGAAAAAGTCACCACAACCACGTTACCAAAGCAGAGGATTCCTCTCTATTCTGTAAAATGGATGAAATATTTTGATAAAACTAAAATGATCCATCTCTGTAAATGCTTATGTGTGTGTATATAATGTGTGGTTTTTTCTGTCTGCATATATATTTAGAACACACGCATGTGCATATACGTGTGTGAACATGTACACGTGTGCACATGCATATATAAAAATACATGTATATAAAACTTAGATGAAGAATGGACAATTTCAGCTGATCTCCTAACCAAAAGCATCAGACCACCTTCAGCAGCAATGCAAAAATGACTTGGTGGGATGCTTTTCTGGAGACTGCAATATTCCCATTACAGACCATGAAAACCACCTTTTGCCCTGACAGAAATTATAGTGCAAACAAATCTTGCCCAGTTTAAAAAGATTACCCATGGACTTTGAGTTTTCTTAACACAGTCGAGCTTTATTTTTAAAGTTGTTAGGAACAGCTTAAGTACTTTTCATTAGTCCTATTGCTTCATTTAAACCAGACCACTGTAACAAAAAAGAGAATGTCATGTACTTTGCAGATGGTATATTGGAAAGCCTCTAGCTTGTGTCAGTGAATCTGGGAAAGGTGGAAGAGGATGGTAAAATGACCCATGGGTTGGACTTTTCTGCAGCACAGGATGAGCTGGAAACCCCTGGCACTGATGCTGCTTCAATTTGAAGGAAAATATTTGCTGTGCAGAGTACTTACAGGGGGAGCAGAAGTTCTTGCTACCTGTTGTCAGACCAATGAGTTAACCCAACGAGAGGAAAAACTTCATTATTCCTTTTCTCACAGAATAAATGTAATAACATACTTCCAGGATATTCCCCTGAAATAGAATATTTTTTTTTAGTTAAAATCTTATTTTACTTTGTACTTACCTAAGGTGGATTTGGGTATACTGAATAGATTGGCATGGAGATTATGCTCTGAGGGAATAAAACCACAAAGTGTCCTACTTTTCTCCAGTAGGAGAAAAGTGCGTATTTCAAAATAGAGATAGATTATTTGCTTCTGATTGACAGCTTGCTATCAGAAGGAGAGATGGAAGTCAGTGCATGTTTGTCTTCCACCACTGATCATCTTTCTATTTGTCTTATTTTGTCATATACGGACTGAAAAATACTTTGAAAAATATTTGTAACAGATAAATAAACATATGCATACATCCACATCTCTGTGTGAAACATATCATAGCCTTGTCCTGCATCTAACTGTCATATATGTAATTTCTAAATTTATTTTTTAAATATTACTGACGATTTGGTTTTATTTTGTACAGCATCCTAAGAAGCAATCCTTGTGTCTGAAGTGTTACTGAAAGTTGATTTTTCCCCCAATTTTTCCTTAAACCTATTGCTGAGAATTTATCATTCTGGATAATCAGGGAAAAAAGTCTACACTTTAGTTTGCCTGACATCAAAGGCAGGTTTTTCCAGATAGGAAGGAACATGAACTGCTTTAGTAGAGCACTGGCTTATGATGTTTTAACAAGGTACACTTTTTGACAGCATTTTAAGTGTAGTGAATTTGAGTCACTCCTATCTCCATGCCAACTGGAAGACTTCTCGTCTATTATTTTCACTAGTCGCTTCCCTTCCTGCGTATGTCTGGAAAGTGAGACAAGGAAAGATTTCTGGTATGCAGTTGTGCTTCACAGAGGATCTTCACCTGGCTTAAGGTTTTGAAATCAACATTTAATCATCTTCAGGTTGAATGAATGTCTTTTAAAATAATGTTACTGAGGGTGACAAATTTGGTTTCTTTTAAAAGATGTCAAAATTTTACGAGCCAGAATATATTGCTAGCAGTAAAATCAATATATAAAAAGGTTTTGCTTTTTTGTTTTGTTTTTGTTTTTGTTTTTTTAATTAATAACTGTGCAGGCACTTCTGTTAAATTAACTTAAGGAACAGTGATTCTGGAACAAATTAACTGCAAAATATTGAAACGAGTAATTTTGTTTTCTGTTCCCAAATGAAAGTGAAATATGAACAGAGCAATTTCAAGGGCAGCTGGAAATAAATTTAAAGAATTGAAGGCTCTGCGATACACAGTCTGACCCTCAAGAGCTTTTGTTGTACTGAAACTGGGGGATGTTAATTTCTTTTAGCACCTTCTGTTGCACTGAGCACGTCAAGGTCTGGACGTACCAGTCTTGTGTAACAGACTGCATGAATAAGCTATATTCTTTGCTCGGCAAATGTATTTCAAATTCTTTGTGTGGTAAAGTTAATATTTTTTTATTGGAGAGTTTAGCAGTTTGAGGGCCGGGGTCTTTTTTTCATTTTCTTTATGTTTTTTAGAAGTGAGGGGAGACATGCTTATGTCCAAAAGATTTTCCATACTGAGAATAATTAAACTGAATTATTGCTTGGTGATAAAATATTATCATTTCATTGAATTCTTAAAAAAAAAACCCAGGAAAATTAGAGCTGAAATCGCTTATTTAGCCTGACATTAAGCGTTAATTTGTTTTCTGCCCTATGATGTTATTTGTTGTTGTTTCGCTTTTTTTTTTTCTTGAGGATCGGCTTTATAGCTAGTTATACCATATGCTATGAGAATTGAGGAACTGGAAAGGTGAGTGTTAGATCTAATGACACCTCAAGAATGAAAATTATTTGAAAAAAAAAAAAAATTTGGAATATGCTCTCTCTCCCTTTCCTCTTTCACTTGAGGAGCTTCCCAGATCTAATAAAATAGATGTGTATACCAGTTTGTTGCCTGTAACAGATCACCACTCACCATGGATGACAATGAATCTTTTTTGATTAACCAGACTTGAACTAGAAACACTACATGTCTGAAAAAGCTGGCATGTCTCTGGACCTAAGACACTGCCAATGTCTCAAGTACTGCTGTGGGGAACTGGAGTTCCGAGACAGTCTGGGTTAATGCCTGTGGGTTGTTCCACCTCATTAAAAATGTTCATTTGACTTCCCATTAGCAAGTGGAGACATAGCACCATGCCCGCTGTGAAGCAAAATCAGCAGCTGGACAGGGAAGGGGAGGAAAGGGAAAAGGTTTGTTATCAAACCTTTTGAAACATGAGCTTATTGAAATGTTAATATCTATGTGGAAACAGCTAAGAATAGATCAGTTTGGGTTTTTGTCTTGAAAAAAGCAGCTCTAGCCTTCCCAGTAAGCTGTAGCGTATCTTCATGGGGACAAAAAAATGAGAATGAAAAATTGTATGAAACATGCATATATATATATATAATATTTTTAGTATCTTGGTATTTCTGTGCTAACTTTTATTTGTATTTGTAATATTCCAAAGCGAGGGAGCAAATCCAAACCCACGATGCCTGACATATGGACCAAATCCTGTCAAAGTTCAAAGCAGCAATCAAATTGCTCTTCCCTGAGGTGGTCCTGCCATCATTTACTTCTCAGGAGCTGAGCACTGGCTGGATATGTTCAGGTTTGATTTATCTCTTGCCTGCATAGTAGTTGTCACTGCAGTGTGAGGCCTGGAAATCACAGCCTATCCCACGTTGCTTAGGCATCATAGCATCCCCAGTATCTGCCCTGCTTAGCTTACTTGAGTCATTACAAAATACTTCTGCCAGAGAAAACAAGCACCCCAGAATAGGTATCAGGTTTATTCCCATAGCTGATGAATCACATATAGTGTATTCTAATAATCTTCCAAATGCAGTGATCACTGTGAAAGCTAAAACCAGACCAGTATCTTGCAACTGAGCATTTCAGTTTCTTTGAGCATTCTTTGTAGCATTTTCTACGTATTACTTGAATTGACTTAAGGTAATCCCAAGCATAAATTTATTCTTCCTGCTCTACAGTGAGTCTGATTAGAAAGCTGGTTCAAATTAAGAGGCACTATTCTGACATGTTAGTCTTTTTTCCACTGTAGCCTCTTGCAATCCCAATCCTCCAGAACAGCTTAACCAGCTCAGGTTGTGCCTGTTTCTCTTGTCTGCTCCACCTCTGCTGTGGTCTAATGAATATGTCAACACTGAGCAGTAAGATTACAATGCTGAAGGTGGACTCCCCTGCCTCTCACTCTCCCCCTCCTCCTCCTCGGGTAGGGTTCACATAGGTCCCTAATGAACCCTCAAAAAGTGACAAGTCTTCTCCAGAAGCTGCAACATCAAAGGTAGGTGAGACCTCAGTGAGCCTTCCTGCTTCCATACTGGTCTCTTTTCTGCTGCTGCCACTCACCCTTATCCAGACAGCCATCCTGCTGACCGTGGTGACATGGCCCAAAAGGGTTGCCCAGAAGCAGGAGAGTGAGAAGATTCAGCTTCTGCCTTTAGCTAGAGCCCAAGCCAACCACCACACTTATCTAGATCTTGCCTCTACTGTTGATAAATAGACAGTGTTTCACTGTATTTTTGAGATCTGGGAAGGAATTTGAAGGTGCTATTTGTGCCAGTTACAGGCAATGCCAGAAAAGGTCATTGCATAAGCATAGATTTAATCTAGATTTCAGATGATACAGAGATAAACTGCAAACAGGCCAATCCACATCCTAACTGGCCTCTGCCACATTAATGTATCTTCTGTAATGATACCTCCGCAGGAATGCAAGCTACCTGAGACACCCTATGAAAATATGGGCATGCCACATTCAAAATTATTTGCCTTTTTTTCATGTTGTAAAGCTATCCATAATGCCACTGCACTAGATGGAATTAAAAAAGACTGCAAATCCCAGATTTGAATGGCAGCTCTCCCAGTTGCTCTCTCTATGCAACTTGCAGCAAACTCTCGCAGATGAACATTTCAAAACTGATTGCCTAACTTTAACTACTCTACCACTGTCTGTTTGCCAGAGCCACCGAGTTTGGTTGCTGCATTTAATCTGTGCAAAGACTGGGAGTTCTCACCATCTCTGAAAACCAGTCTGCTGGTTTTCTTTCAAGATACCAAATTGAGATATTGAGCTGAATACAATTAGAAATTCAGCTCTGTAAGCCTTGTTCTCCATTTGTTTTGATTAAATTTCCTGTGAGAAATCTTACATAAACATATAAAGCCTAAATGAATATCAAGTCTAAGTCCAGGCATAGTATTTTTTGTGTGTATGTTTAACTGTAAAATGCAGTTGTAGGTATTAACCTGATTCACCAAAGGCATCAATAAGCACATCCCTTACATTTGTATAATGCTTATCTTCCACTTGAGGTTCTCCAGTATCAAAGAATTCAAAATTTAAGGATTAAAAACTATGAAAAAAACCAAACACAACAAGATTAGAGGACATGAAAAAAGCAGACTATTAAAGAAAGACAAAAGAAAATGGAGAGAAGGGAAAACCAAAATTTATATGGTGACTTTCGATGCTTTCTCGAGATAGAAATTAAAGGGCTGAGGAAGTTACAAAGAAAAAACATCAGTCTTTATTTAAAAAGGGCATGATTACTACACAGCTTAGATGTAATGGCTTTTGGACCACACAGGCCTTCACAGCTAAAATCCTCACTACTCAACACCTATGAATTTGAATATTATAAAGTAATTGCAGCAGTATCTGTAATTATTGTGCAACAATAATGGAGCAATTTTTAACGTGTATTTTAAAATTCAGAAACATATCAATATTTATTAATTAATAATAACTAATCATATCAATTAATAATAACATTACTGTATTATTTAAATAATGTTGGTACCTATTTATAATATTAGCATTTAACATAATATTAATGCAGAAAGTTAGTATTTTTCTGAGGTAGGATTATAATTTTTCAGCTTCTGTTTCAAACAAAATTCCCTCCCTGGGCATATTTAACAGCTGTGCAGATGTCACTGTTTTCTTGTCTGACTGTGCTAGACCCAGAACTAGAGATGGAGTTCATAATCAAGTGAAGAAAACTTCAAGCTGTTCATGGAAAGGAAAAGTCGGCATAGCTTCATGGGCCAACAGTATCTAACCTGTCCTGCAGAGGAACTGCTCTTCCCATTCCTGGCTTTGATCCCATTTCCCAGAGCTAGAATGGGATGCGAGCTGCAGGGCTTGAGCAGGTTCATTGCTAGACAGAGGCAGTGGGATTTACATCATTTTAGCGGTGGGAAGGTAAGGTGCCTATTCCTCTACACTTCACCTACATTCAGCTTTTTCTGGCAGTTTTTCCCTTAAAGTCCCAGTAACCACTGTCTAAAATGGGGGTAAGAAAACATGGGCAGCTCACTGACAGCTGCAGTATGGAGAACAGCCTCAATTCACAAAGGAGCTGAGCCCCCCTGGAATGCATTTCTGCATCTAGTCATCTCTATATAGCCTGCGGTGTTCAAATTCATAAATATTTGGTTTGAATCAACATTTAAACATAGAGCTAGTGAGCAGATCCTGCTGATATATTTGGTATTAAAAGGCCTGTAGCTATAAACATCATCTCCCTGCCCATCTCTGTCCAGCTGTGAGCCTGCTGTGATTCAGGCAAGGAGACAATTATGTGTTACTTCAACATATACCGTTCTCTGTGCTGCCTCCATCTACCAGTACATCACTTGTTAATGAACATAATACATTTCTCCTCTAACTCACTATATTTTTCCAGATGCTTTCAGTGCTGATGGTTTCTCTATTCCCCCCACCCCCGAACAAATCCTATAAAAGTGGTAAGGAAAAAAACAAGCAAGAGGGAATCAGTTTGTGCAGGCTTTTGAAAAGGAATTTATCTATTTCAACTTGCAAATAGAATTTTGGGTAGTATTTTTAACAGCACATCTTCACTTCTGTTTAAAGCAAGAGAGGCTAGGAACCTATGTGCTTTGGAAAATCTCCCTGTGTACTTGCCTTCATCTTTAGATATAAAAAATAGGATACTTAGCTTTTCAGGGTCTCTTGCAAAAATAGGACCTCCCTACAACATCGATACACTGGGAACAGAATTGCACAAAATTATCACCGAAAGGTTCTTAGATTCTCTCTTGTGAGGATTTTATAAAATGAACAGAAGTGTTAACATGCCTAATTAGTTGTAACTGGTGTGGTGTTTCTGCTCTTGGTATATTTAGATACATTGGTGGCTTTGGTGTGACCAGCTGACTAATTTCTGTTAGACAGCATTTTTGTAAAGACTTTTAGTATTTTATCCTTTATAGAAATTCAGATAACACCTCCTACAAGCACTATACATTTGATTCCTTCATTGATCATTTTTTCTCTGGTACACACCCCTAAGAGAAATCTTTTCAATCCATCATGAGCTGCTGTAAAAATTTACTTCATAGAAGTTCCACTAGCAACACTCGGAGCTGAAGAGAAAAGGCACAGCTGCAAGGAACACACTGCAACCAAAAACTGTGGTCATCATAAAGTCATGGAAGAGTAATCTTACAAAGCTTCTGTGCTTTTTTTTTTAAGGATCACATTTTCAAACTAAGAGCGATAAATATTAGGCACTTCAATAAAGCACCTTCAATGCTAAATACCTACAGCGCTCATGGAAACATATTTTCTCAGGACTTCTAAAATTAAATCTACCTGCAATTTGGCTGCACAAATATGGAGCAATACACCTAAGCCACCTCTGAAAAGTTGTGTTGTGCTATACAATACATTTCCAGGTTAAAACTGGGACATTTCAAAACACTCCAGCTATACTGAAATAGAAGCTATGCTTGTTATGATCCTGTTATTGAAAGATTCCTTTCCTCTTCTTCCATCTCAATCAATCCACAATTTGGAAGCACAGACACCGTCCATTCTGTGCACTGAATACCAATAGAGAAACTACAGTGCATTAATGACAACTTTGACAAAAATATTCTGAAAACTAGCTTATGAGAGCAACAGACAGGGCAGGAGCTCCAGTCCTTCCACATGCCCCCGTACGCATCATGCACAAACCTCGCTGCCTAATGGCATACATGGGCTATGCTACCTGCTGCAGCCAGAGCTCAGCACCTACCCATCATCTCCTCCTGTCTTAGCACCACTGCATTTCCAGCACAGCTTTTATTTAGCAGGAATTTAATGAGACTCATGGCTGGTGCAATGAGAAATGTTGGAGGGTAGAAACTTCAAGGACGGCAAACAAAAACAACAGCCACCACCTGTCTTTGAAGAAGATCACACAAGTCTTCTGACCAGCCTCCTCAGCGTGAAGCAGCTGGGACACTAGTGTTCCTAACTCAGTTCATTTGTAATCCTTTGTAAAAATGTCTGTCCAAACTTCATAGTGGAAAATCTGTAGGGGTCTTCAACTCCTACTTTTAATTAAATTCTCAAAGTCTTAACAAGAAGGAATGAGGTTAAGATGGGACAGTTACAGTAATAATAATGAGTTTCACTGAGCTCCGTAGATCCATAAAAACCGAGAGTTCATTACAAAGTGGGAATCACTTGGCTTTACATGACCTTTATAAAGGACGTAAGTGTTGCTTCAAAAAAAATTTACAAACTGACATATGAATCATTCTGTCAGATGTTAGGATACTTTTACTGTTTATTTAATCAGAAGGTAACTGAGAACAGATCACAGTTCTGAACCACTGGAAGCTTTAATGATGGTGATTAAGTCACTTGAAGAGCAAATGAAAATTTCCGGCTTGTTAGAGATCAGTTTAAAAAACTATTAACTTGCAATTCCTTCTCACAGTGTTAGTTTCTGACTAAAAATGGTTTCATTTTGAAACTCAGGGCAATATGTAACTATATATCAGAAAAGCTGGGAGAATGTAGGTGCATAACCTAAAAATATCTCTGTTTACTTTCTTCATTTGAACAAGAGCAGATCATCTGGACTTTTTTGGAGTAGGGTGTACTCTTCTGGTAAGCAAAGAACAGTAGCCTTCTGCTGCTGAAAATACATCTCAGTTGCATTTCCAATATTAAATAGTGGTATTCCAGATGTTTTAAATCAAATAGGAAGTTTTTTACATTTATGCCAAACAGCAGCAGTTTTTAGCATCTCAGACAAGCATGTCTGCACCAGCTGACCAGCTTGGGGTCAGAGAACCTCTTTTGTGGTAGAGCTTGGCTGCAGTGATGCATCAGTTATTGTCAGATATTGACCACTGAAGTTGAGTTTAAATATTAGGCAAAACCAAGACTGCCCACATGGAAAACTAAGTTGCACTTGGCTTTTTATTCACTTAAATTTTCTAAAATGTGGTAAACCTTCCAGTTTGGACAATCCATTGTACATGGGTTTTCATCTGCTTTATTTCAAGTGCTTTCCTAAACATGGCAAGGACAAAACAAAAAAGCCTGAGCAGTAAGTCCAGCACACATTGTCTAACCATCTTGGTAACCATTAGTCCCAGTTTTATCATGTCATCCCTCACAGCATGGCAACAAAAAGGAACAATCAGTATCATATTTAGTGGTATGAACAGATGAAAAATAAGATGTTTCCAATTTAGTACCTGGTTTGTGTTCAGTTTACAACTTTACAGGTTGTGAATTAACCATTCACAGTGTGTACTGTGAGGGTGTGCAATGCATCTGCGATTTACTGACCTTAATGTCATGAAAATTATTTTCAAATGTTTTCAGATGTTGTTCCTTATGGATTAGTTGCCTTGGGAATCTCTTGTTTTATTTAACATTATTTTCCCTACTGGCATAGAATGATTTTGATAGATAGCCTTAAATAGTGCAGAGGAGGGGGTAGTGTATTTTTTAGCCACCAGTCTAATACCCTGAGTTAACAAAATTGCCATGATATTAAACATAAGTAATTCTTCCCAAGTTTACAGCCATGCCTGTGTCAAAAGATCATGATATGTTGTGTCTTCAGCAGAAGAAAAATAAAGCTAGCAGGAACCAAAAACTGGTCTGCATGGTGCTGAGGGATATGTACAGTGGCATAGCACTTATCCTGGATGTGGCATTTGTGTCTGAACACTAAATGTAGCTCTTGACAAATCATTTAGTTTTGTTGTCTTGTCATATTTTATAACTGGAGTCAATGTGGTTCATACAGAGAGGTAAACTAATAATAATACTAATAGTTAAGTAGGAGTATCTTGTTACCAGAAATTAATACATGAAAACAGAGGAAAATGAACACATTTTCAGCTCTTGTGGTTATTTTTGTGTGTCAGATGTGGTTTGGTAATGTCATTAAGAAAATGGCATTCTAAACTGTTCCAGGTTTTAATCAACTTTAATGACAAATTTCAAGGAGCAGAGGCGTTGTGGCCTGTAATTATTGTACAAGTGTACTTATAATGGCTTTTTTGAGCACTGGCCTTTTCACATACTATT
>JAAGNO010025713.1:0-27489 GCA_033439905.1 Ceryle rudis | reverse complement strand
GATGGGTCATCCTAGGTTAGACCTGTCATATCTGTGAGACCTTCCAAAGATGCCTCAAAAGATGCTGACACATTGGGGTTTTCACGGTGTATTGCGTTTTATTCCTTGCTGTAGACAATGTGAAATGATGGCTTTGTTTCCATCATGTTTGACTGGAGCTGGCTCTGGATTCCCGTTGATAGTGTCTTTTATATTCATCCTCTCCAACTTTTGCTGGGCGGCCAGTCTGGCTTAAATCTATTCTAACTCACAAATGCAGAATTTTATATGTATCTAGGTATTGTGGCTTGGATAAGACCTTTTGTTCTTATTAATGCATTTTTTGGGTATTAAAAATATACGCACGCTTTAATATAAAGCTTTTTAATACATCAGCTCATGCCAAACTCCCAGGAGGAACAACTTAACACACTTCTTACTATTCCCTTCTCCTCTTTCTTCCTTTGTATGTGGTGTTTACCCCTGGAAATAGGTAACAGGTACTCTCTGAAGGCAGTATTTCTCCCAGCAAAACCCAATGGCAGCGCTCCTGTTCAGCTGGAGGTCTTGCAGCGTGGGGCTGGCACACTGTGCTCCAGCCTCATGAGGAAGTGTTTCTACCGAGGTTTTGAATCCAGAGGAATTTGCAGTGCCTGAGAATAATTTCACATTTGCTTTAAAGTGTCTGTGACTGAGAGCCTTTCTATAATATATTGTCTCAGGAAGGCTGGGTGAAGAAGGATGCTCCAGGTTATGGAGGGCTGTAAGTACCACAAAGGATGGGTATGTCTCTGGAGGATGAGTCTGGGAAGCAGGTAGAGATACCCATCGTTCCTGCCACCACTATTTAGAGGCACTTAAATACCTTTTCATCTTGGGGTCACTGATGTTATAGGACTGGCCATGTAGAAAATGAACATTCTTGGCTTTCTTCTTGTTTGCCATTGCACTAGCAGGCATGAGAAGTCATTTTGCCTAGTGTCCCTGAATAACCAGTTATTACTAAAAAAATAAACACCACCGCACCACCCCACCCCCCCAAAAAAACAAAAACAAAAACCAAACAAAAACAAAAACAAAAAAAACCCCCAAAAAGAATGCAGAAAAAGAAAGTCATCCTCATCAAGGTAAAAATGAACCTGCCAGGAAGTCTCCTGGACTCTGTAGTAGCTGCTTGGCCTTAAAATAATGAGCTTTATGTTGAACTTCCTATGGTTTGGCTGAAATACCATTAATAATAATAAAGTGGACTGAAATGTCACCCTCTTGATAGAAAGGACACCAGACAGACTGATACAGGTAGGTGCAAAAGTTAGTGCGAGTTAAATGGGAGAACCTACAGCAAACAGAGATTGAACTAATATCTTGGCGGGGGGAGGAAGGGGTTGAGGAAATCAGCCCATTGTGTCCCAAGACTTTTCCACACAGTTTGAATCAGAGAAATGCAACATATGCTGATCCTTGTTTATAGGTTCTTCAGTACCCTAAAGCAGGTACCTGTTCTACAGTAAAGTCTAGGGTTTGTTTGTGTGTTTGGAGGATTATCTATCCTCATGTGTCTGTGTTGCTGAGAGTAGTGGAACTGTAATAGAGTTGAATGGGAAGCTGTTTTGCAAACAAAGATATGTTTCCAAAATACAGGCAGATGCACAAAGCAGTCTTCTGGACTGCTGGAATCGAGCTGAAGAACAATTCAGACTGAGCGATACTAAAATAGCAGAGTTGATAGTATTCTGTATTTCTGATGTTAGCCTAGTTGTTTGCTGAATATATGGGCTTCAAGTACCCAGATTCAGTCAAAAACCATTGGAAAGGAGGCACATCACTGGTGCTTTCAAGACTTTAGACACCTCAACATAGGGCCCAACCCAGTCTGCTGTGGGTTCCTTCTTTGGCTACCACGGGGTTGTGAATCAGGTTCCTTGAGATTGTTTTTAGTTGACCATGCTCCTACTGCTTCTTTAGCCACCTATTTTGTTGGTGCTGGTGCAGAATCAGGCTGGCTGTGATTGGCAGCATATGCCTGATATGATGGAAATGTGGAAGTACTTCTATTCTTTGTCTTACTAAATTTTACCTCTGTGTGTACGTATACACATACAGAATGTTAACTGGCTTCAGGAGTTGTTCACTCTTGCAGCAGCTGCCAGGTCTGGTCTGCAGTGCTGCAGTTCTTTTCTAAAAGGCAGGATGGCCAACTTTGAAATCCCTGATAAAAGCTTACCGTAGGCTAATCTAGCTTTTATGCCTTCTAAAATATGTACAAATATTGTAAACCGAATAAGGTTTAGATAGAGGTACCTGAGATCCACCGCTAAGAACTTCAAATACAAATCCTGTCTCTTGTAGGTACCCAAATATTTACAGAGTACGTCTTGAATGGAGAACTAGATACCCCACTCAGCCCTGCCAAATTATTTTATGGTCTTTTTCACTTATTAAGCTGGATATCTAATCTACCGAAACCTTAAAAACACACCCAGGGCCTGGACAGTGGCAGCCAAACACATCGGAGAATGCTTGCTAGAAATTACCATTGCTTTGTTGAGATAGCCAGCAACATCTCACTGACCTGCAGGGTTGAAAGAAAGATTTAGTGGAAGTAAAAAAAAAAAAACCAAAACCCAACAACCTCCATCAAAACAAAACGACAGTGATAGTGTTTAATGTAGTGCAAAGGTGAAGGTTGGCCTGGGAAGATGAGAGCTTCATGGGTGGGTCACTGCAGAACTGCCACTTCCCCTCCCTCTCCCTCTGTGGCTTTTCCAATGGGTGGCCAACGAAAGCTTATCCCCTTTTCAAATTTCTTTTACCCCCATTAAATCTGCACAAGCATTAACTTTTCAAAGGTTCTGAGATTCAAAGTGCTATTGCCAACACAGAGCCCTTTCTTCTGCCTTTGATTTTATGCACATTTCAAGCTGTACAGAGAGTACATGAGGGTTTTGCAGGGGTTTTTGTTTAGGTTTGGTGGTGGTGGTTTAGATTTCATGCTGCCCACCTTCCCAGGATTATGGTGTATTAATTGCCTCTTAATAAAGGTGCTGACCAAAGAAAGGAATACTTTTTTTCTTGGTGCTAGATTTTCAGACTTCATTGGCTTTATTAAATGGAAAGACAAATAAATCTAAACCCTGCACTGACATATCTTAGTGTAGGACACCAGTGGTTAGAGGTCACCAAGTCACTTGGACTTCCTCCCAACAAAAGCAACATCGTTTTTCAATGTCCAGCCCCACGGCATCCCGCAGTGTCTTGGACAATCCGTTAGTGTCCACACCTGCTCTGTGCTGCCCAGAGCAGGGCTGAGCCTGTTTGGATGGGGCAGGATCAGTCCCCAAGAGATTTGTATTATGCTCATGGTTTGGAGCCCTGTTTGATCTTCTATGGTATAGATGGATAAAAGCATATGGTTGGGATTTCCTTGTTCTGTTATTAAAGCAAAAAATCCCCTTTATATAAGGATAAAAAAGCCCTTTCTTTCACCTTGTGAAGGATGTTACAATTCAGAAACTAATCGTGGCTCCATTTTACATTGGAATAAGCAAATCTGCACTTTAGTTTCCTCTGTCAGTGAGATGGAGATTTCTGTACGTCTCCAGTTCCACAGTCCTATATGGAGTTGCTGCCATGCCTTAGGGTATGGCCCACAGGCTGCTGTGTAGCTTCTGAGCATGGAAATACCAGTACTGAGGAGGATGTGAGGCCCTTCTAAAAGTGCAACTAAAGATTTTGCAGGTGATCTGAACACATAGGTGAGTCGTAGCCACAGACAGAACAGCCAAATAGGACCTTTTCTGGAGAAGAGTGACCATCCCCAGGTAATTTTTTTACCTGCTATCTATGTCTTTTGCTGACTTTGATGCGAGTCACCATCGGTTGTCTTCTGAAATGTGCTGCTTGTATTCTCAATAGTTTTGTCCTGTGGATAGGGATGGGAAGTTGTGGAGTTTGAAAGCTTAGGACCTTTATGGGGTCCAGCTGTTGAATTTGTAGATGCAAATCACTGCAACCAGGGATGTGTCATCTGAATTTCCTCATAAAACACTAAACTGGAGAGGTGGGCTGGGGCAGCAGAGGTGATGAGGTCAGATGTACCATCTTCATAGTACAGCTCTATGCTGCTTGCCTTCCATTTCCAATGGTGTGGGGGCTGTAGCCCCACTTGTGGATACCTTTGTCTCTAGTAGCAGATCTCCTAGTTTGAGTAATGTCTCTGTGGTGTTTTGCTGAGGGATCCTAAAGGCATGTCTGTCGGCATTTAATTTTCTGTCTTCTCTGTACTGTTTTTTCCAAACTTCTCTGTAGTGTTTTTCTGCAAAACCCATTCTCTGGCTGCCTTTTGGCACCACTACAGCCTTCTTTCTCCCTGCTGGAACCCCCTTGCCAAAAAAAACGTCGGTGGTGACCTAGTCACTTAGACAACCCATCCTCCAAAAAATAACCTTGTGGTAAAGAAGAGCCATCTTGAGCAAGATTTACCATTTGCCATGGTCTGGGGTCTTCTCTTCCTTGGGTAATTACAGCTGAAAGACAAGCCTCTCACCCAGCCCTTGAAATCAAAGCCGTGTTATGTCTTCTAAGTAATATCCGCTCAGCTATGGAGAGTATGTTTATGTTCCTTATGCTTAAGAAAAAAAAAAGGGGGGGGGGGAAAGGGAATCTGAGGTTACTGTTTTGCTGGAAAAATTTCAAGACTTGATTGGCAATATCCCGCTAAACCACAAGTTTGTAGGAGAGAAAACAAAACCATTGGATTTTCTAAACTATGCCTGTGCGCGCTTTAAGAAAATGTATATCATATAGGTTGGTTGTGCTCTTATTATAGCTGTGGCAAGCGTACATATCATCGAAACGTGAAAATACTACCCCACGCTGTTCAATGAATGAAGAGAAAACATATCTTTATTATTCCTGGGTTCACATAATATATAGGAACACTATTGTCTTTTTTTTGGTCCTTTTTTTCTTGTCCTTTTTTTTTTAAAGCCAGTTTTAGCTTTCAGATGTATTTTATTGTCTGTGGGAACATGTGTTTTACAGACCTGTCATGTGAAAGCTATTAACGAGAGGAACTGGAGAAATAACAATAAGCCACGTAACTGTGGCATGTCTACTCCCCGAGTTCAACTGTTACACCGCTGCTTCAAGTGGATGTGAAATTGGATCGTGCCGAGTGACATTAGCTCTTCTCCTGCAATTTTTCACTGGGAAACTTAAGGATTTTTTAAGTGGCCTATTAATATCAGTTTGCTGGCATCAGAGGTGCATTTTGGGGCCAAGCTGGCTAGGCATCAAAACGGTTAAATAGTGGAATGAAGATCAACTGGATCCACATGAGATGTCCAATTTTTATTTACTAAATCTGAGCTGGGCAGGCAGTTCTGAAACCTTTCCTCACTGGTTCACACATGTGGTGGAAACCATCCTGCCCTGCCAAGCACCACTGGGCCCGGCGCTTCCAGTTAACCCACTTCCAGAGTTTTTACAGAGGATCTGAAAGGTGTCCTCGGTGGTAGCCCCAGTGGCTCTTGGGTACCTGATGAGGCTTCAGGTCTGTGTGTGGTTGTCCCTGCTCACAGATGATGGAGATTTTCCTTTTCCTTAAGACTAACGAACACCCCTAATAATCCTGAATTAGGCAAACCTATTAACATATAGGAAAAGGAGCCAAAATGGATTGTGTAAATACAGGAAGTGGTTCAGGTGGAGATGGGGAATGTGATTTTGATGACACTTTTTAACAACCTGGCTGGTACCTTTGCTAATCACATCTAGGAGATTGTGATCACTACAAATGTACTGTGGCCAAATTTAGCTCAAAACCAACAGCACTTTTTTTTAATTTTAGAAGAAAAAACCTTCAGATGTCTTTAGAGTTCTAGCTGTGTAAACAAACCCAAGGATACTTAAGCGAGTTAGTGGTTCACAAATATTCCCTAGTGCTTTCTGTAGGGTCTGGGCATGACTCCTATTGTCTTGGCCCAAGGACAGCTTGAACCGCTGTGCATTTGTTTTCCCCTTACCTGGGTTTCGCTCTGCAAGTGGGAGGAGGGTTTCCTGTACCTTGTGATTTGTGATTTACTCTGAACACAGGTTTCAGGGAATTTGGGGCTTGTTTTGGTGGGGAGGTACTGCTCCTCTCAGTGATAGGCTTAAGAGCAAAGATGGATGGGAAAACTGAGGTGAAGGGAAGGAGGCTGCCCTGCCAGCAGTGGCTGGGAGATACTCTAGGGCACTCATTCCATGACTGAGGCAACGCTCTGTTTATCCGAAAGACTTGGAAGAATATGGAGTTACAGATGTAGAGCAATTTTGAGGTGTTCTCTCCATAGTGTGTGTCCTCACCCATCACCCTGTGTTTTTTGAGCAGATCTGCTCTTTGTCTGATGCAAAGGTCCAGCTGAACTGTGCAGACATGAGTTTCCTGCACAGAGGGTTCACAAGCAGATTTGACATGGCTTTAATGTGGCTGAAGGCAAATGAGCTCTGATGGGAGTTCTGCAGCTCTTGTGGATGGGCTGGTTGGGCATGTGCTCAGCTTCTTCTCGCACAGATGGGACAAGGATGGGTGACCCACACCTACTCCAAGCGTGTAGTCTTATATGTGTGTTTCTACCTACTAATGCCATAATACAGAGAGGAAGCCAAGGAAGGCTTCAATGACACAAAAGTAATGAGGATGGAGTGTAGCTGGGCTGGCCAGGTAGAAGAAGCTGTGCTGATACTCGATCCTTCAGTGTTTATTTGCACAGCTCGGGGCTGCCCTGCCGTGGGGCGCTCGGCAGAGCATCGGGCCCTCCCCGGAGAAAAGTGCCAGATTCATTTTCATGGCTTTTTGCAGAGGGATTGCTTTAGGGGTCCATTCCTGTAAGTTAATATTTGCAAGGCACGAGGCTTAACTGAAACCAGGCAGGGCAGACATCTGATAACCATAACAGAGGAGATGCTTTTGCCCCGCAAGAGCGACTTGGAAAAACAAATCCCAACACTATTCCCTTTGGAAAGATAGCAATATGGAAAGAAAAGCATCAGGAATGGTGTTGTGTGGTTGGCAAGGAGATTTTCTAGTTGGGTCTGTTGTTTTTTTGGTGAGATACTTGTGTCTGCCTCTATTGCTGATGGGTTTGGTTATTGTCTCCTTTCTAGCCGGGTTGCCCTTCCTCATCATTGAAACGAGCACAATCCAGCCCTACCAGCGGGGCTTCTACTGCGACGATGACAGCATCAGGTACCCTCTGAAGACGATGGAGACAATCAACGACGCAGTGCTGTGTGCTGCGGGCATCCTCATCGCCATCCTTGCTGTAAGTACCACCTTCGAAACCTCCTCTCCTGTCCCTTGGGCATCCTCAATGGCTTTTTTTGTCACCTTTTTTTAGCCGATGGCACCAATGTCCTGTTGGCATTGGGGGCTTAATGTGGTCTTTGTCAGTGTGTCCACTCTATTGGGGTACGTGTGTGCTCTGTGATCATTTGACTTCTGCGTAAGTGTGGAGCAGTAAACATTTGCAAATGAAAACTTGTAATGGGAGCTATGAGATTACTCTTGAAGCCCGTAAACAGGCCCAAATCTGTTTGGACAAGTCTGTGAGCTCCCCAAGAGCTTTTTCACTCCGCAGTTGGAGTTAAAAGGGGAAACAAAAAGACTTGAGTGTCAGTAAGGACTTGGCATGGTTTCTCTCTATTCAAATAACTCTTGGTATTTGCCTATTTTATAAGGTTTAAAAAAAAAAAAAAAAAAAAGATACATCTTTTCAGCTAACCAGTGCCTGGAAATTTTTTCACAGGTTAGTATTAGATTTTTAAGAGATTATATATTACAGACATTTTAAAAAGACAATTAAAACCTTCCATGGGGAGCATATTCCCAGAGTCCTCACTATAAAAAGTAGCCAATGCCTTCTCATTTCTTTTTCCTGCCAGCTTTCCTAGAGCTGTGCTAGGAAACGATTGCAAGGTGAGAGCTTTATATGTCAGCCAAAAAGCTGAACTCAGGCCATGGAGCTGAGCCTCCTTATGCCAGTATGTATCTGGTGCTGGTGCAGAAGGTGAGAAATGTCTCCTGGTTGTTGGTTAAACACTTCCAGCTGAAGATGAAATTCCCCAATGAAAAGTACCTATATTTTCTTTCTCACCTGCTGCCAGCACAGCTCAGGTGATTTCCCAGAGATGCTGCCCTTGGTCCTTCAGCTGGGAGAGATGGAGATGGAGAGGTCAGGAGTACTTGTTCCCCTCTTGACTTTCATCTTTCCTCGTAGGAGCAATGTCATGGGCGATAGGTATTTTAGCATGGCATGGTGCCTGCTTTGGTAATATCCCATCCCCAGCTTGGCTGCTTCCTGCTGTGAATATCTCCATCTTTTCCTGACCAGATACGTACTCACTTAGCAAAGTAGGTCCCCAAAAACTGCCTTGTTCCTATGCCCCCCTCCATCCTCAAAACAAGCCCAGAAGGTGCCAGAACCCACTTCTGTAAACATGCAGAATTTTACCCTGCAGGTGAATTACCCCCGAATGTGGAAAAGCCATAAAAACGAAATGAAAAAGCCTCTCATTTTCACATTACTGCCTGAGCTATCGGCACGCTGGCTCCATGCGGAGTGTGCTTCTGATCAGTAATGAGGCAGTGGCAAATACAGAAGTTGGAACAGCAACTGGAAACATAATCAGCTGCCTATGTAATCCATCAAATTTCTACCACGAAATAGCAGGTCAATTAAAAGAGAAAGAAAATCCCTAAAGAATTAGATGTTTCTGTCCTGGTTTCACCGTGCCCACAACAAATGTAACTTAATAAGGTAAATTCAAAAGCTCAGTTATTTGCTGTTAAGTGATACAAATGGCTAACGAGGAATTGAAGCAACAGATTTCTTTGCTATGGCAGCGTGCGTGGAAAATTCAAGTCAGCCTGACCTCTTTTTTTTCAGATGTAACCCAGATACCAGAATTACTGTAGCATAATAGGAATTCCTTCCAAACCCACAAAGTACTGACTCCGCTCCTTTCGCTCACTGTGTTTGCCTTCAGAAGGCAGGACAGTGGTTCTGAGGACTTCCAGGGAGACGGCGTTTCAGATGGTGCAGCCAAAATTTCACGCCCTTGCTTTACGTGGCGTCATGGGCAGTCTAAGTCCAGGGTAAAAGGTCCAGGTCATGTTTTAAAAGTCTTGAGGACACCCAGAGTGCTCATTAAATAAACGGCAGAGGCGAAGACCTTTGCTTCAATAAGGATGTGAGAGGATATGCATTTGGTTTCAATACCTATATATTTACTGACTTCAGGCAAATATCTGGGCAGATGACCCTGGAGAGGTTCTTACCCCTGGGCTGCATGCTCTCATATCTCTCCTGCCTGCTCTTCTTGCTGGAAGATGGTTAACTGATCAGAACAGAAGCACGTTGCTGGTCCTTGGGATGGCCAGGGGAAGGTGACATTTTCCTTCTCCTGAGCCTCATACGGATTTCGCTGCTGTGGTGCCTGCTGTCCCTCCACCCAATAGGTCTTGAAAGCCTGTGAAAAACACCTAAGAAAATTAATTTCCTAGATGATCTGAGTTACATAGCTGGATTAGCTGGTTGCTTTACAGTTGAAGGTGATACACTTCAATGTGATTAGACACACAGAACATGACACCAGAGACATAAGTGATTAGAAAAGCTCTAAAAGTAATTACAGGCTAATTGGATTGCTGGTGATACCGTACAATAATAAAATGAGCACAGCAAGTAAAAGTTTGCAAAAGACATTCACAGACAGAAAAGTTTGATCTTGGCTTCCTCTTTAGTGACCATCTTTCTTAAATGTGTGTGACAGTCCCCCAAGAGCTGTGCCCATCATGTAGATACGGCACATGTGCCCTGGGGATGGCTTACCAGAAGTGCAAGGCATAAGAAGAGCTTAGTATCTTTAAGACTTGGTTTTCTTTTCAGGATGTCCTTCCAGTTCATGCACATCTGTGCTGCATTAGTTTTTCACCGTCCTGCTTTATCTGGGACAGCACTGCCAAAAAAACAAGTTTACCCAATTTTTAGCTTCTCATTAAGGTTGAGCCATGGCTTTAACTAAGCAGGCAGGGTTCATGGCTGCCCAGCAGCGTGTTAGCCAGAGAATGAGGTCTCCAATTTACAATCTGCTACGTGTGTGCAATTACCCAGACCACCAACGGTGAGAGAAAAATATTAATCCCCAGACTTTTGTTGGTCCCTGTTTAAAATGGTCACATGCCTTTCCCAGGCCAAGAGCCTCAGGTTTACATGGATCTGTTTGTGAGTTTGGAGTAATGGCACATCTGCCAGTATCAGATGTCATCCTTAACTCTTCTCCTTTCTGCAAAAGCCGTGTGTTTTGAGCCTTGTAGTTCCCCTTCTTGTGAATTTGGGCTTTTGGGAGGCTGCAGGCAGTAGCTGTGCCCTCATGCAGGAGCCTCCGTGTCCACACAGGGTGACCTGGAGTTGCCTCCTGCCGGAGGAGCAGGAGATGCTCCAACTTCCCTCTGCGATTCTCACGTCAGTAAATTTCTTGCCTGCCAGCTTGTGCTGGAAAGTGGCCCAAAATGGAGATAAACCATGGTCTTTAGAGTCTATGAGGATTGAAATGATGCAGAGGCTGGTTAGCTGCAGCTCTCCAGACAACCTTTTTTTTTTTTTTTTTTTTAGGACCAGTTTTCCAAGAGTAAATCTCAGTGGTGACACGTAAGCCCTGAATGATGATGCAGCCACCCAAAGTATTTGTGTGCCTGGTGTCAGAGTGCTCTAGCTTGGCCTTTTATTTTTTATTATTATAGTTGTATCTCTTTTTGATAAAGACTGCTTAGCTGCAATTTCAGCTGCCTTAGGTCAACCTTAGTTTTTTCAAGCTGCGATACGATTAAGTTCAAACAATGATACAGCTTCATCTTCTCTTAGACTAATTGCCATACTTTTCTAGTTTATTACTTTCCAAAGATTGTGCCAAGCTTTTAAAAAAGGTAGGCAGGGGAGCCTTGTCTCCTGTGTGCTGCTGGCTGGCTGCCACACCGGGAGGAATATTGCTGGCTGCTCTAGAAAGGGATTAACGCAAAGGCATTTTTCCTGACAGTTAATTTTACATATCATGGCCCTCATGACTAGAGAGGGGCAGAGACAAGGGGGCAGCTGAAGGAAAAGAAAAAAACCAACCAAAACCAACCCTGCTTTGATTTATTACTCAGGTATAAAAACATTTAAAGAAATGAATAAAATCCTAAAGCTGTAAATCTGGAGCTCAAAACCTAGGTGTGTAATGTGACAGAGAACAATTTAAGCCCTTGCCTCTTTGGGAGGGGTGGGACATTTGGACTTCATTTCACAGCCTGATTTTCATTAACCTGCTTTTTAAGAGTTGGTATTATGAGAAGCTGGGTCCTCTACCCTCTGACAGTGACTGATGGTGAAATTGTCAAACACCAGCACCCCTGGCACAAGAAAAACATAATTTGCTATTACGCAATAACAAGACCCCCTGAAAAGCCTAGAAATTGCTGGTGTTTACTGGAAGTTTGAGCAGCTTGATTTAGCTCTGGTGGTGGCAAAGTTGGGGCCAGAATCTGAAAAGTTTGGGGCTTTCTGAGTCTTCCTCTGTTGCATTCATGGTTTTCAGAGAAGAAGATAAGCAGGTTGTTCATTTGTTTTCCTTCAAAACCAGGTTGATATGAGGGCAGTGGATCTGGCCTCTCCTTCCTAAACACACACTGATTCTTTATCTGCTTTATGTTTAAAAAAATAAATTTCCACTATGCTGGTATAAATCTGGGGTACTGTTTCACTTCTGTAAAGATGTGGTAATGTGCCAAAATCCAGCTGGGTTTTTGTTTGGTGGTTTTTTGTTTGGTTTTTTTTTTTCTTGTTTATAAACTTTTTCCATAAACAGCATTTTGAACACTGCAATCCTTCTGGAGAGGGAAGAGGAAGAGGATGGATTGACACTGGGCTATAGACTCTCCTTCCTTGCAGTGGAAGCAAATTCCTGGTTCGAGATGCTTGGAGCACAAAGAGCTGTCTCTGCCCTGCGCTTGCCACCTGTCACTCGCTTTGCACAGCATCTTTCCAGCTCTCTGACCTCTCTCTTGTGTTTCCTCCCCAGATTATAACGGGAGAGCTCTACCGCATCCACTACCTGAAGGAGAAGTCTCACTCCTTTATTCAGAACCCCTACGTGGCTGCTCTCTACAAGCAGGTGGGCTGCTTCGTTTTCGGCTGCGCCATCAGCCAATCCTTCACAGACATTGCCAAAGTGTCCGTCGGGCGCTTGCGGCCGCATTTCCTGGAAGTTTGTGATTTGGATTTCTCCACCATCAACTGCGCTAAGGGAGTTTACATCCAAAACTACACCTGCAGGGGAAGCGACAGCAAGGTCCAGGAAGCCAGGTGAGAGCCCATGGCATCAAAGTGATGGGTTGCTACCACCCAAATGGTGTCTCACGTTAAATACATCTTGGGGATTCTCTGCTAGCAATAGATGATTCAAATGCTGCTTTCTCTGCGGAGGCTGTAACTCTGTCTGCCAGAAATGGGCTGTTTCCCTCGGGAATCGTGGGACTTGGTTGAATAATATTTCTTTTCCTTTCTCTTTACTCCTACACTATTGTTTCCCCCAGCAGTTGCTCAATGTGGGAATTCACCATAAGAGCTGAGCTCACGTGAGCAGCTCGAGCTGTCCCATGCAGTGGAGCAGAGGACTTCTCCTCCAAGAAGGGTCCACGCAGGCAGGGCTGCCAGCATCTCCCCTTCAAGCTCTCCAAGAAATCTATCAGATGCTCAGTTTTGACATTTCCAGTGGCACATTTCACATGCCGCAATTAAGCAACAGGAGAAGTTGCTTGCTTCTTATTTCTTTATGGTTTCCTGGTTATTTGAGGCAAGATGATGAGTTATGGGGCTATCCTGGAAATAACTGCTGTCCCATGAGTAGACCAGGAAGGGACAAACAATGCAAGCATCCTGTCCATCCGTTTGCTTTCTGCCTCATGAGCGTGCAGGGCGGATAATGGGGAGCTTATAACCCAAAAGACTGGGGGTTGTGGGTCTCTTCTTTGCACTTCTCTGCTTTGGCACCTTCTTGGTAGCAGCAGGCAAGTCACCATGTTCCATGTAAAATTATAATACTGAAAACTACAACTATAATACCTCATCTAGTGGGAGGTGTCTCTGCCCATGGCAGGAAGGTTTACAACTAGATGATCTTTAAGATTCCTTCCAACCCAAACCATTCTATGATTCTGTGAATATAGTGGCTGATTCTTAGCACTTGCTTTGTTTTGCAGGAAATCCTTCTTCTCCGGGCACGCGTCCTTCTCCCTCTACACCATGCTGTATTTAGTGGTAAGTAACCTCAGTCTTGCTTGAGATTGAGCCAATTTATCCCCTGTCCCCCTTTCCCGAGGCACTCACTTATGTTTGGTAGCAATGACAGCATAATGAGCATCAGAGATTGAAGATTGGCTCAAAAAAAAGAGCCTGAACAAGCTGGTGGTGGAACGATCCACTCCCTGCCCTTGTGGACTTATTTGGGATGGAGACTCCTGGGGTGATAGCTGAGCTGTGCAGCTTTTGAGATGTAGCCAAGGCTGCAGTTAAATCTGAATCCTACTAAATCTGTGGACGACCTGTGCAATTTTGTTCACCCCACATTGTGGTTTCCACTGGGGAGAGTTTGGTGGGAGACAAAATGTTGCATCGATGGAGGAGGGAAGATGTGCTGTCACAGATCTGTCTAGGGGTGAAAGCTGGTTCCAAAATGTGCCAGCAGAGCAGGTGGAGCGGCCTCTGCCTGCCTGGATCCGGAGGGGAGGGCTGGGACTTGTTTTTCTTTGTCAGTGAGAAATGGCTCTACCCTTCCTGCGCCGGGGCGGCTGCCAAGGTGCTTCCTGCTGGGGCTGCGGGAGGCACGCTGCCCACACCCCCAAAGGGCTGGACCCACATGCAGTGTTTTGGGGGGAATCAGGATAGTGATCTGTGATTAGTTTTCTTTTTCCTTTTTTTTTTTTTTTCTGTGTTGTTTTTTTTTTTTTAATTATTTTTTAAAAAGTCAAGGAAAAAGGTTTGGGATTACTTTGAAGATTTGTGCCCCTCCATCTCCTCTAAACTCCACCTAGCAAGCCAAGAAACATCGTGGCACTCATAAAAACATTAAACGTGAGCTTTTATCTGTGATCAGTGCTCTGCCCTCATCCCTTTACCCTCAAAAAGATGTGACCGCTGCTCCCTCCTGCCTTTCCAGCCCTGGGTCCCCTGTCCTTGTGAGTAATTTCTATAATTTAGTTACTAAATTTTCCAGGCTGTTCTGGGTGGTGTATTAAATTCTTTCCTCATTTTTCCCCTCTAATATTTTTTTCTTTTTATTCTTGGAAAACTTATGAATTTCTTCAGTAAACATTTTGGCTGTTTCCTCCCAGCCATGTTACGATCCAAGCTAGCCTGGCGATGCTTTGCAGGAGGCTCAGCCCCCTGCCGCTGCTGTTACAAAGCTTTCCGAACCAAGTTTGGAAACCATCACTCTCACCGGCATTTATTTATTTCTGAGGAGATCTGTGTGCAGTCAGATAAGGCAGCCCTGAGATGCTTTCAAGTCTGTCATCCAGAAACAGTGAGGACTGCCAGTCCCTATTAAGTTGGTGGTGGTTTCTCTCCGAGTACTCAGTAAGATTCAGGTTGTCCTTCCAGGTATTTTTTCTTTTTTTTAGGGGACGCTGCTCCCAGGCCTTTTTGGAAGCCAAGCCTGTTGCTTTACCTTTTGCACAGGCTCATGCCCTTCAGCAGGTAGGGGAGAAACTGGAGTGGGGTTGGAGTGGAGCTGGGCTCAGCTGGGCAAGTGCTTACCCCCTCCCAGTGTTTCCACCTCACTCACGTCAGCAGTGGCTGCCCGAAGTCACTGGGGCTTGACCCTGTTTCTAGAGTATCAGGCAGAGTATGTTGCTTTGCCAGGGTTTTCGTTTTCTGTGTTTTCCTGAAAATGCAGCAGTTACGGAGCAGGTGAGAAACAAATGGGAATGCTGGTGGCAGGAGGTGCAGTGAAGACCCCAAAACTGCAGTGTGCATGCAACATTTCCATAGGATGTATGGAAAACCTGCATGGCTTATATTCCAGCACTGCTTTGTGCTGACACCTGCTGCCTGATTTTCTTTTTAAATTTGCAGCAGGCTTCAAAAGCAGTGTTTAGTTCCTGCATAACGCTTGGGAGCAGAAAGCTGCCTCTGATTTCTCTTTGTTGCCCATCTCTGTTCCCGTATGGGAGCACTGGAGCTACCAGCTCTCCCCTCTGGTCCAGGACAACAGGCTGCTTCACTTGTCCCTCTCCATGGAGTGGTTTTGATGCCAAATCCCTTAAGAATAATTTTCCTTTTTTTGTTGTCCCAGAACTGGGGTATGGTTGGTAGCAGGTTCTGTCTGACCAGCTGCTCAGTTGCCCTGTGCCTTAAAAAGTCAGCAGAAAAAATATGCTAGGTGTTCAGTCGTAAATTGAAGGGAGAAAAAGGCAACTTGAGACAAGACAGTGTGATGCAGCGTGCATCAGGGGCAAGGAAACTATGACCTTAAGGGTCTTTTCCAATGTAAATGATTCTATGACTCTTAACTTGCTTAGCAGTTCCCTACTTTCCATCACTCCAACTTCCTAGCCACTGCCAGAGCCTGAACAAGAAACCTTGTAGGAAAAGGTAGGCAGAAAATTTGTCATGTTGGAGAAGCTGATAATGTCCAAAGATAACAAGAAAAAAATAATAATAAAATGAGGTTACAGTAGCCCAGAGCAATTTAATTTAGTGCAAAATAAACCCCACTCTCTTGCTCAGCTCAGTGAAGGAGTTGGGTTTTGGAAACCTGGTTAGAAATGTGGCATCCACCATGCCAGCACCTTCAGGAGGAGAGGCTGGTGGATTTAATCAGGGAATCATCTCAATCAAAACAAAACAGTTGTTCTCCAGTTCCTGGGAAGCGAGGGCTGTGCTCCAGCAGGTTGCTGCCAGCACTTTGGGTACCGGGAGTTTGCTGGGAGCCTTTGCAGAGTGGGGGTATTTGTGGGGCTGAGCATGTGCTGCAGAGGCTTGGCCGATCAGCCGTATCCTGAGTGCATTCCCTATTGAACAATACTTCATATTTCAAGGATAAGTCACTTCCCGTCTTTCCTGGCGTTCCCTGGCTTCACCCTTAGAGCCCATTCTGATTATGTTTTCAAGTTTGCCTCACCTGATGGAGACAGGTGCCAGAAAGCTTTAGGTCAGTCTATTAAAAGATGCTTGGATTCCAAAAGATACTTGAATTCCCACGCACCCCATGGGCCGTTGCCTGCACCTCAGGGCTGGATTTGACCAGGTATTTGGTGGCCAGTGGATGGGTGACCATGGCTTCCCCATCACCTGGCACACCGTCAGTGACCTGTGATATCCATCAAGGAGAAGCAGTTTGGCCATGGGCCCCCGGTAGGATAACACAGATAGGTACCAAGCCCTGGAGGGCTTTGGGGGAAAAGTCTCAGGGAAAGACACTTGCAACACAGTAAAATCTCCTGGGACTTAGTTCTGAATGCTGAGACTTCAGGGCTAAGTTTCTCGCAGCCTTCTTGTCACCGAGAATGCTCAATTAACATCAGGCCTTTGTATAAAAAAATTTAAAAGGGGAAATTACGCTTGGGTAATCCTCTTTGTCTTAATTTTCCTTGCTTTGTTGCTCCTCGGCTGAGTGAGGCTGTCATACATATTTATAGCAGGCTGAGCAAAGAGGAGGTATGTAACAGTTCATTCCGTGTAGCCCTCTGGAGCTGACCCACACCTCTCTGTTTTGTTTCACTGGACGTGGGAGAGGCTTTGTGGAGAGGGATGGAGGCTTCCCACTCCCCTCAAGCACGTGAGACCGTAATGCTGAATTCCTGCAGCACAAAGTTGTCTGAAATCACAGCCAACCACATAGAGGATGCAGAAAAGCTAAGTTAGGATTAGAAAAACTGAATTAGTATCCTTCAGCGATGTGGGCTGGTTCTGGATAAAATGTGAGTAAAACTGGGCATCTTGTGCATCTCCTGCGCGTCAGTGTGTGAGGCTGAAGACTTCAGAATGAGTTTTAGTGCATTCTACTCATTTATATGAAAAAAATAGAGAATGTTGCTGCTCTTGTGTATCTGAGGGAGTGTGAAGATTTGCACTGGCGTTTCTTGCTGATGAGTGGAGAAGGTCCCAGTGCCTTTGTGCTGCTGAATGATGATGTGCATGTGTGAAGGAAACTCCATGGTGGTTGTGGATTTGGAGTCAAGTTTAGCAGTGACCTAAGTAAGTGAATAAACTGGAATTACATCAGAGGTCAGGGCTGAGGTGTGAGCTTTGTTGCTGAGCTGATGGGGATATTCCCAATGGGGTGGGAGGATGCTCTATGCCCAGCAAAGGCAGGCAAGAGGCAAACTGCATGTGTCTTTGATATTGGGAGGTCTTTGCCCTTCTCTTGTCCTTGTCTCCTGGCCATCTGGATGCTAAAAGCTCAATTCTGCTGTTCCACTTTCTCCAGCTGGCTTTGCCCTGTCAGAGCTGTGTGTTATGTGAGGGTGAGTTTGGGTTTAAGAGGTTTTGGCCCCATACCTCTTTAGGTACCACTCTGTTTACAGATGGGACTGGCAATGGAGGTAGCTGCAGGTCAGATGGTCAGAAACAAGACCAGCCATTTCTCAGAAATAATGTTAGCGGTGACTAAGGGACATAGTGGTTGGAGTTCAGCCCTGTGGTAGGGAGAGTGTGAACAGGACAGGATTTCTGAGTACAGAATGACCCAGGAGATGGAGGTGACACTTTTAGCCCATGTCCCTTGCCAGCTCCTCCTTGATGGGTGTTCTCGGGGGTTGTGTGTGGCCATGGGCTGTCCCCACCAACACTGTGGAAGTCCCCTGGCAGAAGACCGATGTGACATCCTTCAAGCCATCTGCTTTGTGGTAACTCAGCTTCTGCCAGGAGACAGTGGATAGGAGCTGCAAATAACTCCTACTCTGTCATCCCATTTCATTCCATACACTCTTGCTCCTGTGATGCTCCTGTTGGCTTTCACTGTCTGGACATGGTCTGTGGTGGAAATAACCCTGGTTGTGGTCTTCCTCCTCCATCCCTTTCCAGGAAGGACTCTCTCCAGCCCCATGTTACCTTCCAAATCTAGCAGTCCTTAGCAGGCAGCTCTTCAGGTTTCTTTCTCAGGTTTCATACAAAAACCTTCTGAAAACCAGTTTCCAGATAAATTGTCCAGAACTTCTCATTTCTTAGTAATAGCACTAATTCCTGGTTTATGGAAATCTTGATCCTTTCAGCCCCCAAGTTCTCCATTCACTTTTGGACCTTCTCTTATTAACTAGGTTTCTCTTTCATACTGAGGGCAGAGATGAAGTTTGGAGCACCCTGAGGCTTATCCCTGAAGTACTTAAGGGATCTTCAGCACCCTGGTGTTTGAGCACAGTTTTTGAAATACTGCATGCTTGTGAGATGCCTGTGGAATATATGTGCTGCTATCTTTTTTTTTTCCCCCTTTGTTGTTTTGTTGTTGTTTGGCTGGTTGGTTTTTTTCTTTTGTTTTGTTGGGGTTTTTAATTTTTTTTTATATGTATATAAATGAGGAACTAAACAGCAATTTTCCCAAGACTTTTATTGTGGCAGTAAAAGGATCTCAGCTGAGATCCCCACACTGAGAGCGCTCTGTCTGAAATGCATCAGTTTGGGTGGGTTTTATTCCTCCAAGATACAGGTGGTGTGAGTTGGGTGCTGGGGACTTGGGTGGCACCCAGCACAACCCGTGCGGTGCCACGCTGCCTTTGCACACATTTTCCAGGGCCAAAGCATGTAGGTTAGACACACAGTTCAGAGCTGTGCTTTAGAAGGAGTGGGGCAGTATGCAAATAAGTCCATTTTTGAATCATTTCAGCCCCAAATGTGCCTGCTTTATTTAGTGTTCAAACTCAGAGTTAGCTTTTATTGCTAATTTTTAATTGATACCTATACATGACCTATTTAGTCCAAGCTTGAGGGATGGAATGGTTTAAGGGTATGTTAAGGCTGTGCAAAAGGGACGTGTGTCAGATTATCCAGCTGTAGCAAATTTCTTTCTTAAGGGTTTTGACATGACAGAGCCTCAAGACTAAAGTAAGATGTTAAGTTTCAAGTCGTCCTGGTAGAACTAAGAGTAGTAGTTTATAAGATCTAATGACTGGGGCTGATTTTGCTCTGCAACAACATACTGGAACCTGAGTTTTGCCCTGTTGCCTGAGCTGGGCTGAGGCTCGAACATGAAAATAATCTTGATCCTAAGCCATGGCAATAGAAGCATATTTTTATATCTTTTGTGTGATTTAAAAATGTTGCATTCCACAAATGCTGTGGTGTTTTGTTTGTTGGTTGGTTTGTTTTGTTTTGGCTTTTTTAAGACATGTCATCTCTACACTGAGCAAGTTGTATTTAAAGATCTCAGAGCCTCCGGCTCTATCACCACCTTCCCCAAATCCTTCCCGGGAATATCCTGCCTGCACAGTTTATGCTTAGTGGCAGATCAGTGTGCACAAATACCATGGCAATGAAAATTCAGCCATCCTGAGCATTGCCAACTGGAAATGCAGCTCCCCGCTAATGAAGCACGTAGCCATTTGCTTGCAGGATAGTGTGCTTACCCTTAAATCACGGCAAGAGACTGTACAGGACGGGGTTGTGCTATTGTATGGCTCCAGCTTTCCAGCTCAGTGGTGGCTGGATGGAAAACATCTTCTCATTAGTGGTGGGTTTTCTGTTATTTCTTTAGATCTTTCTGGGCAGAACATACCTCATGATTTTGATACATAGATCGTTGACTTCTCTTTCTCCTGAGCGTAGAAATGATCATCAACTAGAGAACCAGCTCATTGCTCCATTCTTTGGGCAACACCAGCATGGTTTTGCCCTGGGCATCTAGAGAGCTGTAAATTGTCCTGTAGCATCACGTGCACAGTGGCATGGTGGGTGTGTGCCCCGGTGCTGTGGCTCCGTTCCCAGACTCGGGCTGGTTTGCAGATATATTCCCTGGAATCATAATGTGCATTAACCAGCGCCGAGCTGTTTTGGTACTGCTGCCTTCCATGTTAATTGGCTAACAATTTGGATAATTTGGAGCATCTGCTCCATTCAAATGACATGATGCTTCATTTCCTCTAAAGAGCCCAGTGTGTGTGTAAAAATGTAATGTTTATGCAACAGCCAAACTAAATTGGCCAAAATTATGTTTTCCCCTTATCAGCTTTCCAATTAATTCTGCTTTTATAGGTAAATGGTGTAATTAAGTTATTTGTGGTTTCAGGGAACCTAGCGAGAGCTCCATTCCCTTTTACATCAAGGCAGTGTAAACTGCTCTGAGTGTGTAAAAGGGATTGTAAATAGGTATTAAGACCCTTTCCAACCCACTGATGTTGCAGAGTCCCACACTGGGTCTGACTTCCAGTGCTTCATTTAGGACCAGGCAGAAAATACGTGTGGCAGCTGAGCCCAGGGGGAGTGGATCTGAACTGCAGGAGCCGAGCAGCTTTTTCCAGGCACTTTTACACTTTGAGCCATTGAGTGCCTCTCTTCCCAAAGCCCAGAGGTTGCTGTTGCATCTCTCCCTTCCCACAGTCTTCCTCCCCGTGTGCGCCCGGCCCAGCTCGTCTGTGGGCAGTGGGTTGCGGTTTTCCTGTCCTCACTTCCCGGTTCCCACAGGAACCGGCCATGCCCACCAGCCGGGACGGAAACGGGCCTGAGATAGTCACGGGGAGTGGGGGGATGACGTCCATTTGACATCACATCAGCTTTGTCTTTTTAGACTGCGCCTGGACTCTGCTTTTCCCTCACTGGGTAGGAGGGACTTCCCATGCCGTATGGTGGGGCAGCTGCTCCCTATGCCCCTGCAAAGCCCAGGGCTTGGGCTGGGAAGCACAATGGTGATGTTAAATGCATTTTGTCCCTGCGTGGTCAGCGGCTGGGGCTGTGTCTGGAAATCTGTGGGGCTGGCACTGGAGGTGTGGCATGGTGCGTTGATTCCTCATTTTCTCTGAGAGGTGCCATGGCTTCTTCATGCCCCAAATTTGAGACCTTATTTCTGTTACATAATAAATAGTGGTGGAGAGGAATTTCCTTACTCAACCCAATAGGATGTTGAGTGGAAACTGAAGCAGGGCTGCAGTGTGAGCTGGGATGCAGGAGGTCCCAAGCTCCTGGCCCTGGTTCACCAAGGAAGGGCTGTACCCATCCACCTCTGCCCACATTCCCTCCATGGGTTAAAATCCCTCCAGCTCTGCATGAGGGAGGCCATACTTTTTTGAAGGGCATCCTTCTTGGACAGCTCCCTCTCCTTGAGCCACAGGGGTGCAGGTGCCCCACAGCCAGCCCCACCGAGCGTTGCTGCTGTGTGGGCACAGTTCGGGCACAGCTTCTCCTTTGCTGCCCTCAAATTAACGCGACCTTTTTGTTTTCCTCTCTCTCCTGCAGTTTTATCTGCAGGCCAGATTCACGTGGAAGGGAGCCCGCCTGCTCCGTCCCCTCCTCCAGTTCACCCTCATCATGATGGCGTTCTACACCGGCCTGTCCCGAGTGTCAGACCACAAGCATCACCCCACCGACGTGCTGGCGGGCTTTGCACAGGGAGCCCTGGTGGCTTACTGCGTGGTGAGTATGGCAAACCGTGTGAGGAACGGCACTGGGAATGCTGGTGAGGGTCCTGGGGGAACAGCAGGCACCTCCCCAGCCCATGCTGCTGCAAGCTCATGTAGGACACGCTCTGGGGGTTTGGGCTGGTGTCATCCCTGTGTAAACCCCTTTTGCAAGTGCTGTGGCTGAAGAGCACAGCACCCTACCAGTCTGATGGTGGGTGCTCTGATGGGCACCTGGCAAAGGAGGGTGCTCCTGCCAGTGCTTTCCTTTCCCTGTGAGCAAACCGCTGCTGTGCTGGAGTGATGAAGCAATTCCTCTTCTCTTCTACCCAAACAAACTTCATATTCAGCAAAAAATGCAACCATTAGGGGTTTTCCCCATCAGCCTTGAACCTGGAGGCTCCTGGCTAAAGGAGCCCTTTATTGAGGCAGCTCAGGGTGCTGAAAAGGTGTTTAGAGAAGGGAGAGTATTTCCCTCTTGGCCAGCAGCATTCACTTCTCCAGCCTCTCTGCAGAACAAGCACTGGCTCATTTGCAGAGCTTTCCTCCAGGCCCCAAGATGGGGAGTCTGGGGTGGTTGGGATTTTGGCTCTTCCCTGCACAATCCAGCCAAATGCTGTCCCCTGGGAGCAGGAGCTGATGCCTGCCCAACAAGAGGAGGCAGGGTGCCTTGCTTTGGGGGTGGGGGGTTGGCAAAACAGTGAACAAAAGCTGTGCCCACTTGTCGCCGGCTGCTAGGCTTGTTCTCATGCAATTTGCTCTCCAAAGAGTGACCTGATTGCACAGCCCTGTAACTTGAAGTGACACATGTAGATGTTTAAAGTAGACAGGATGGGGGATACCGTGTAGAGTGGCTGCCTCACATAGAAACAAAGAGGCTGGGGATTATGGTTGTTCCTGGATCTGTGCAAGCTCCTGAAAGCAAGGTTTTTAACAGCTTTCCACTTTCTTGGCTTGTTTGTTTTTTGGTTTTGTTTTTTTTTTTTCAAACTGCTCTAAAAGTAAAGCAGCCCTGGAGGCAAGGAATTAAGTTCGCTAATGTTATAGTTTGCAAGGAGAGAAAATAAGTTATTTATGTACTTTCTGCTCAATGATATTTCAAAGCCAAGACAAAAATATCATTGTCGGGAAGTTTTTATGAAGTATTATTAACTCTCTGAGCAGTAGCTGTTGGGTTTTGCTGTTGCCTGATTCCAGCATCCCATGTGGGGCCAGCAAATTCAGAGGAGGAAACTAGAGCAGCGTGTGCAGGCACAGACACACACTGCTGCTGTAATGCCTGCTCGCAGCTACAGCACTACAGGTCCTGTGCCCTTCTTCCCGAGATCGTCTAGGTGTTTCTTCAAATCCTGGTAACCTTTTCCAATCCCAGCAGTCAGCTGTAGCAGTGTTGGTAGCCCTGGGCCAGGCAGGGAGCAATGAAGCAGCTTGTCTCGGACCAGACGCCAGAATTTGTGTCGTGTGGGTTTGTTGGGACACAAAGTGCTCATTGCCAAGTGATTTACAAAAGGATACGTACCTTTCCATGTGCCTTTCTGCTCGAGAGGTGGGATAACAGCAATACATAGAGGGAGTAAGGACCAGGAGATCCATCCCTAGATCCCAGCAGCAATTTCAGAAAGACAATAGCCCTCCGGATGCTCGGGATGGACGTCCGGATGCTTCCTGGCCGGGGCAAGCAGCAGGGCTGGCCGTCCCCTTCAGCAGCTGGAAGTTGTGCTGGGAAGGGGAGGCTGCAGTAGCTCTGGGCTGGTTTTCCTGTGTTGAGGTAAACTGACATAGGAAGCAGCTGCCTGGACTTTCACAGACAGGCTCATGTTTGCCTGCGAGTGCAGGACAACCTGCGCTGCTCTTAGCCTGTTTGTGGAAGGGGCAGTGTCTCCAGACACTTTGCAGGCATGGCTTGGTGACTGGGGACATCTCCAGTAGCAGCTTAGGACTCAGGGAATTGTTTAAACCCAACCCTTGTCCAATTTCATCAGCTTGCAAAGAACCATCAATATGTTGTTCTTCTCCTGAACCTGGCTTTGCTTGGTGTGAGCCATTGCCGAGGAGGGGCCAGCAGACTTTCCTCCTTTTGGAACACAGCAGCAGGGGACGAGAAGATAAGACTCCGTGGAGTTTGTGTTTAGTGTACAATTCAGGAGCTTTTTGCAAAAGCTGCTGTGCAGTTACAGGTGTGTCCTGGGGGTCCTTGCCCAGCTCTAGGATCCTGCTCTTTTGAAGCAGATGGAAGGACCTGGAGACTCATCACCTCCAAACCACCCTGGGTGCTCCCAGACACCTCTTCACCCAGCAAAGCCTTCAAGAGTCCACTGTGATAACAGTCAAAGGTTGTATCAGGCTGTAATTTTCAGCAGAAACCAATTGTGGATTTCATCTCCGAGGGCTGCCAGAGCTTAAATCCAGGTTGTGCTGCAGCAGACACGTTTGTCCTTCCGTGCCTGAAATAACAAGCAGAAGACATTAGTGTCAAGCACTTCCAGCTGATGAAACATTCAGACTCAAATCCAGGGTGAAATATGATGAGGATTTCTTAAATGGAAATAGTTGCTATGCGCGTTGTAGACGGCCTGCTGTGTGTGTAGTGTGTGTCTCATCCGATGGAGAAAGAAAAGGGGAGATATTGGAAGGATGTGCTCCTGGTGTTGCTCAGGTTAGCTTAGATGAGTTGTTTTAAACTCTCTCTATGTGACTGGAAGATTTCTTCAATATAAGGAATAGGAATTGTTAAGTGGCAATTTAAGATATTGGCTTACTTTCTATCATACGCACTCAGTCTTCTGCCATCAAGTTTTCTTTATGGGTGGAGAGCACCTTCTACAGGAAATGGAGCTAATCCAAGTGAAAAACTTTGCACGTTTATTAGTACTTTTTTGTGTTAAACAGTTCAAGCATTAGGAGGATTTAACACACTGTTTTAACCCCCAAAGATCACGTTTCATGACTCCTCTTAAGTGTTTATATAACCTCCAGCCACGTTAAAGTGAAACAGAGTTTAAAGCGAAATGAAAACTCTTAGCCAGTCTCTGAATCAAACCCTGAAAAGCAGCAAGCAGCACAGTAAAAGCCAAAATACCCGAGATGACACTCTGCCATAACTCATTCCTGTTCAAAATAAGGACCAGACTCTGTGTAATCCCCATGTGCTCCTTGCACTCAGCAATCTCCTCCCATAAATCAATTTGTCATGGCTATCTTGGTGCAGAAATTGGACATCTTTTTGATTGAATCCAGCTCTCTGAGGTGGGCAAGGGAGCGAGATGGCATCAAAAATGCACCGAGCCAGCTGAACAGGGGTTTTCCAGTTATCAATGACCCAAAAGAAAACCATTGTTGGAGCAGTTCAACATGCTTTTATACTGTGATGCTGCAGCAAGAGGCCAGACTCCAACTTGCCATCCTAGCTGGGATCAGCTGGATCCTGTTACTTAACCAAATGTACAAACACTGCCACTTGGATGCCATGTAAACAACTTTATCAGCTCCTTTATACAACCAGGCAGCCAGACAGCAGCACGTACACTGAAAAAAGAGCTGGTTCATATGTTGTCTCCTTCCCTGCTTTTCCACAAAGCAATAAAAGCCAAGCAACAACTCCTCAGCTTCCTGCACCCCCAGTTATAATTGTAGGAGTAAATTGCCACTTACAGCAGGTTTGCTGTCTGTTCAGCTCAGCTCCTTATCTTCCCGTGTTGATAGGGACTTTCAAAAGTTGTGTTCAGGAATAACTAGACCTGCTGCGTAGGGTTCTGGGTAGCTAGAAAATGTGGAGGTGCAGGTGGGTAAAACCTTTGCTCCCTCCCTGTGTCACCCAGCCTGGATGTACTAATCCAGTATTATCCTTCTGAGCACCTTGGACTTTTTTTTTTTTTTTTATGGTTTATCTTGTTGCTTAAATGTTGCGTTTGAGTCCTGTGAGGAAAAAACACAACTGTGCTACTAATTCCTACCCCACATGCTGCTCCTGCTGGGGCTTTGGCTCAGCAAACCCACAGCTCAGTCTGAATTATCAGTGCTTATCTGAGATGAATTGGCAGATTTGGGCTGGCAGAGGCAGTCGGCAGAAGGTTGAGGTGCCAGCTGACAAAACGATGAGTCCTCAACACTTTTTCCTCCATTCAGAGGATCTGTGTTGTCTGATTCTCTTCCCTTCTGGCATGGGGCTGAGGTTTGGCAAGGGAGAAAGTGCCCCGGTCCTGGAGGACCGATAAGCTTTGTTCAGCAGTTGCCAAGGGAGGATGTGGAAGTTTCCTTCCAGCACTTTGTTTCTTATTGTGTTGCTACCTCCCGAAATTGCCAAGCACTGGCTTTTTCACATCCGGGAGAGGGGTTACATCACGGGGTATTTAGGAAGAAGTAGTCAGGAATAGCTTCTCCTCTGCTTAGGCTTTGGCTTCAGGACCAGACCCCAGCTCTGTGCACTGGTGCCTTGGTGGGCCTGAGGAGAGCGTCACTCACCGTTGACTCATTGCTGATAACTTTCAACATAGCTCTGCTTTGAAAGCTTTTAATTGCCTACCTGATGTCTGGCTGAATGAAGTGTTTGAAGCCAGCTCCATCCCTAAAACCACTCACCATGAGTCAGGCCGGCCCTTTGGAGACCTTTGTTCTTCTATTGGACTGTGGGCCATGTATCTGTTTCCTGGCTTTTCAACCCATCGAGCAGAGGTTTGGGTATTGCACTCGGTGATTACGCACTGAGAAATGAAATTGTTCTGTAATGTTTTCATGTTGTGTTTTGTGAGGTCTCGGCCTTTTTCCGTATTGTACAGAAAGGTGGTAGTAGGCACTTGGCATTTCACAGCTCTCGGTGTTACTGGCAGACATTCAATAGCATAAAAAGTGCTATTTTTGCAGCTTGAAGATATGTATATGTTCTGTGAATGATGTTTTTGAACAAAGCATCAACCAGTGTGGCTAAGTTTGCCTTTTCCACTTATTCCTCCAGGTGTTTTACGTCTCAGATCTCTTCAAGCCCAAGACAAAGACATGCCTGCCTCCACCACCCATCCGGAAGGAGATCCTTTCACCTGTGGACATCATTGAGCGGAATAACCATCATAATATGGTGTAGACCTTCGAGAAATCGGATGGGTGTTGTATTTTAAATTTTTTTGTTTTGCAAAAAATGACTGCTGACAGCAACTACCTGCTGCTCTCAAATCTCATCAGACAGTAGAATGTAGGGAGAGACTTTCTTGCCCGACCAGTAAAGTCTTACTCTGTGGTCTTTTCAACTTGTGACATTTGGATGAAAGGGGTGGTGGTCAACTAAGGCAAAAGCAACAAGGAGAAAGAAAAAAATACAAAACACAAAAGCCGAACAAACAAAGAGAGGTGCCGGAGTTCTGGATGTGCAATTGGTTTGAGTGTTCATGTTGTAGTGAACGCCAAATTGTTCATAGCCTAATGAACACTAAGGGATTTTTGGAAAGCTGGCCATCTTAGGGTGTTTCTTTTTTTTTTTAATTTTTCTCTTTTTTACTCTGAAGATTTCCAATGCCTGAAAAACAAACAAACAAACAAAAACAAACCAAAAAGCAAAACAACTCACAACTAAATTGTATAGCACTATATATGAGAAACAGCACTGAGTCAAGATCTGGGATTGGTTTGTAAGAGTTGCTTTTTTTTCTCTCTTTTTGATACTAGTTTAATTTTGCCTCCTCTATTCCATACTGTGACTTAATTTAGAAGAAGCTTGCCCAGTCAAAGGTCTCCAAAGGCTCTCTGTTCACACTACACGCTTTTAACGAGCAGTCCTGAGATGCGCAGCAAGGCTGAGTCACTCCATCCTCTGCGCAGAGACGTCACATTTCTTCCTCTCCTCTCGCTCCCTGGCAAGGGTTCGAGGGTTCATCCTGCCCGACCCCCCCCCCCCC
>JAAGNO010025712.1:33885-45888 GCA_033439905.1 Ceryle rudis | reverse complement strand
CTGGTCAGTTTGGGGTCCCCTGTCCTGGCCGCCCCTCCCTGCAGGTGCCCCCTTTTCCTTTCTGCACCCCCAGCGTGGGGCACGAGCCCCAGCAGTGGCCTCGCTCTGCACCCCAGCCCTCGGGACTGACTGCCCAGGGGGTGTTCTCCCTGCTGGGAGCAGCCCCTGCCTGTGCCAACAGCTGCTGACCTCAGACAGTGCAGGGAGTGAGAAGAGCTGAGCTGGGAAGGAAAATGACTGACCAGAATTAGTGCTGTTCTCACTCAAACAAGAACAGCTCCTCATATTCCATACTAAGGGACAAAAAGTTGTTGCAGAAGGAACACTATACACAGTAAATCTTTTGGTGTGTAGTAGCTTCTGGTCAAAGTAAGAAGTTTAAATAAATTTATGTCCAATATTAAATAATTTCAGTAATTGAAATGTGTTAGGTTGAAAGTGGATTTCTTTGCTTGGTTTTTTTTTCAAGTTTTGTTGGTTTTGTTTTTTAAAATGCATTCTTCTCGCTCTGCCATCTGCCTCAGCACTTGGATTCTGGAAAGCCTCAGCTCTTTACCAGGTTACCAGAGCTACCTTCAAATTCAGTCCTTCTTGCTTTCTTTCCACAGAGGAATTCATACAGTGGGACATTTTTAACATAAGGGAACTTTGATGCAAAAAAAAAAAAGCTATTTATTTTTCCAGCAGCTTTCAGTATTCCCTTTGCTATAGCTGAAGGTATAGCAATATCATTCTCATAATCAGCCTCTTCTTTCTATTTGCTCCTACAAGAAAGACTATGCTTATGTTTGCCTGCGATCATTAAATGAGCATGTTTGTGTGCATGTGAGAGAAAAGGAGAGAAATAAACATCTGTCCTCCAATATACAGCTTTATTGTTGGGCCCTGGGGACCTTTCCTTTCCTCCCCTCCCCTTGGTGCACATTCACATAGCTTTCCTTCTCTCCCCAGTGATTACCCATATAGCATTTCCACACCCTGGCAGCTGCTCGGGGCAGGGACTTCATCCTATGTTCCTAAAAGCATAATGTCACCACAATAAATGAGCTATTCTGCAAGCAGCCAAAGTGATGAAACCTGCTTTCCTATGGACATGAGGAGAAGGGCAAGAAGGGAAGGGAGGGAAGAGCAAATCAAGAAGCTCTTAGCTCTGCCCTACAATGGGGAGAGAAGGGTGGCTTTAGAAAATGAACTCACAGGAAGATTTCAGAGCTAACTCAGGCTGGTAGGTAAAGCTAATCATCACCAGAAACTTGATTCAGTGCAGTACATTTGGTATTCTCTCTCTTGCACTGAAAATGTTGCCCTCAGTTTAATTCTTTTCCTTGTGTGAATGCATCTCTTTAATGCTTGTTTCACAGATTTTTGTTTCCATCTTATGGCCTTAATGTCTATGAGAAATACAGCCTTGAGGCAAACTTTCTCACAGTAGTGACTTACTTTGTTGTATGCTGCAGTACACGTAGTTGGCTCTGACAGCATTAGTTCTGCACTGGTACACTGTCAAACTGACTGCAATAAAAAAAAAAAAACAAACAAAAAAAGCATCTGCTAAGTGGGAAAAAAAAAAAATCCCGATTTGGGTTTTTGTTCAACTCCATTTTAACGTCCTCTTTTCCCACCTCTAAGTTTTGAAATCATAATCTTATAGCAGCAGTTGAATTTGATCTGACTTTGCCAATCGGAGTCCAACTGATAGTTCTTAATGTGCCTTTCAGGCTCCCTGTCTTTGAAGTTCTTCTCTGAACTGCTGGAAACTCAAGCAAAGTCGTGATCTGACTCATTTCTTGGGTCATTCTTTGGTCAAAACTACCTAAGATAATGCATTTCAGCCTGAGGATAAAACTCAGACAAATGTGAAAGTTTCTCCAGACCCAAGGGATATTTCAGTAAACCTCGGCCAAATATTCGTATTTAGTAATGACATTAAGAGTCGAGGAATTATGCAAAGAAAGGTACACACTGCTCATACTGTATGGATACAGCTTCAACAGTGTCAAATTCACATCTGATACAGCACCTACTCAAAGTTTTGGAGCCTAAATGGATCAATCATAGAAGTGTTTTCAGCTGAGGGACTGTATCTCCAAAGGCAAGTAGGATAGACCTTCTCTACAGCGTGGGAAAGACCAGGTGTCTGTAGACTTATTTCAAGTACAGAAATGAATGCAGAGGTTTTACCTGCCAGGGAAAATAGCATAAGAGGTGATGCCCTGCTTGCAATCCATGGCCCTGAGGTGTTTGGCACTAGTCTATAGGTCCTCCAAAGGTAAGGATAGCTCAGAGGCCACCACCACCTCCAGAGAAGGAGACAGACCACGCAAGCACTCGTGCTTGTGAGGCCAAAGGGTTCTTGTCTTCAGTCCCTCTTTTTCGTTTAGCAAGCAGTGAAGAGACATGTTGTTACCATCACCATCCCAGAGCAGCCTACAAGCAACAGGCAGCTGAATACATGAACAAGGCTTTACATCTTGGCTGTGGGGTTGGGGTAGGTGTATGTAGAGGAACATCCTTGCTACCTTGTCTCTCTTCTCCCTGGAAGGTGTATATGTAAGCAACAGAAGTAAGTGGGAAATATTTTGCATTTCTCATATATTCTTTTCTCTGGTTGCTGTAATGTTGCTCATTAGTTCTTCTCACTTGAGTGGAACTCTCCAGTTGGCAGAAATGTAATGAGAAATTTACTCTTGTGAGGGCATTAGATAAGAAAAATATATTTTTTTCAAAAGGATCTCATAGATGAGATCCCCAAACCATGTCTGCATAGCTTTTAATGTTTTGCCACGTTGTTTATCCTTAGTGAAGTGTAAAACTGAGGCACATCATTGTTGCCTAGGAATTAGTATGAGGCAGCTAAGACAATTTGTTAGAATGCTCTTCTACTCTTACAGAACTCGTGCGTATTTGTGTATGGAAAACTGCAGTGACCTTTTCAAAATAGTGCAATTATTTAACTGTACTGACACTGTGGTTTTGTTTTGAAAAAAGAAAATGTGTTTTAAGCTTATATAAAGACTGTCACCCTTGTCCCTGCTTTTACTGTAACTGGTTTGTGGCACTGACAAAATCCTTATGTCTCTAAAGTTGACATAAAATATAAGAAACTACTGAATGACTGTATTGCTCTCTCTTTAGAGTTGCAAGTGCTTAACTTAACAAAATACTATTTAACATGTCTCAATCTGCAGTATTTTTAGAAACATAACCAATAGCATTAGCTTAAAACTGCTGTTCCAATTTGTGGTTGGTTCCTTTTCTTGGCTATACTTAAGTATGAAGTTGGTATCACAGCTAGAATTACAAATGAACACAGAAATGCATAGCCAAGGCCTATTATGTTCTTGTAAGAATAAAGGAAATCTGAAATAAATAAATATTGTTTGACTTTTATGTTCATTTTATTGACTCTCTGCTTGCAGAAATGTAGAATTCGACTGCAGTCTGGTTTCAGTTTTCAGTTCACAGATTGACTTGGACCAAACACAGATGAAAAGCTCCAGGCTACCAATCCCAGACCCACAAGGATCAGATTCTGGCCCCACTAGCATCAGTGGGATTTTGTCATTTAGCCTCACAGAATTTTGTCATTTAGCCTCAAAGAATTCAGACTTCATGTAGCTTTTCAAAACACCACCCAAGCAATAACTGTTGTGTGTTTCCATCTGGTATCTTGCTCCCTTTTCATCTTCCTCTCCATCAGCTGGTCTGAAAATCAAGAATCTGCTTCGGAAACCCTTCCTGACCAAAGCCCTTGGTCAACCCCTCTCAGCAAGAGTTTTACACCTGGATGAATCATCAAAACATGCTTGGCTATGATCAGGAGACTAACCCACTAGTTCTTGCACTGACTCCATAAATTAATTTCCAGCAAATTGTCCTAATGACAGTTTAAATGGTGACCAAGGTATGAAAGAATTTGGGGCTCCTGATGCACCAAGAGGTGGTGCACCAAGAACATGGCAGACCTCACATGCAGTCACAGCTTGCCTGCTGGGATATGTCCCTGCAGCAGCATGTCCTTCTGAGAGCATCCTGGTGGGCATCGTAGTGATGATGTTGGCTTTTGGAGCAGCTGCAAGTTGCACCGAGGGATGTTTTCACCAGCTACTTTTGGGTATTGAACTCAACTGCCTGAGCCAGGTGATCCTTAGGCTCCCTGCATGTCCGGAGACAGAGGCTGCACCTATGGTACAATGTAGTGCGGACCCACAGACACGGGACTGCAGAACAAAACAGTCAGTGCTGAGCCCCACGTCTCCATGCTATACACATTTTATGTCAGATTAGGCCTGGTCAGTCCTGCGTGCTGAGCACGCACGCTCACATGGCTGTAGCACTTTGGGTGCTCCCCTGGAGTGCTTCACCCACCACAGGTTCACCTGGAAGGGTGCCAAGAGCTGCTCTGCCATGAAAGCCAGAGTTGTAAGTGGGGACAATCAGGATAGTCCTTCCTAAAGTGCACTCCTGATCCTGATCCTGAAATAACAACGTACCTCTTCCAGAGGCTCTGCCAATACAGTGACTCACAGCATCTGCTCTGAGCTGCTCTCTGGAAGTCCACTGGCTAAAGAGGAACATAAGGGAAACTATGTCTAAATGTCACTGGCCTGAGCTGGCCTAAGCTGTGCTCCTCCCCTTCCTCCCTCCCCTTCCTTCCCTGCCCTGCCATCCCCCGCATCACTTAGATCATTCTTCCATTTCAGATTTTTGTAAATGAAGAAAAAGTTTTAGCTACTGGTTTGAAAAGCTGCTCCTGTCATCTATAGTCTATATTTTGTGGTGCATGTTTCTGGTATCCAGCTTTTCCCAAGTCAGAGCAATATACTGTAATTAGGATGTACGGTAAATGTTTGGGAATTAGGTTAAATAAAACTCATTTTTAGCTTTTGATTCTTCTGGCAAAGTTATGATGGGAAATCGAAGTTTCCATTTCTCAATTTAGAAAAAAGGATGATCAAGTAAGAGCTCAGAAAAAGAGTTTCTGAAGTCTTTCTTCATTTTCCTATGGAAAATCAGAGAAGGAGCTGGGTACTTGGGACACAAATACCAATTCATTGTGTACTGTCCTCGTTTTCCCCATGCAAAATGCAGTTGGGAAGAAAAGCTCTAGTGGGCTCACATGCTGATTTTTCTCATTGCCTCTTTAACTTGCATAGATTTTTCAAATATTGACTAGGCCTTGAACTTGACCTACTTAAAACACTGGATATAGGTTTCACTTAAACAAACACCCCTTCAGATTGTGTCAGTATTATAAAGGGGCCTTGCAGCAGCTGTGAACATTGAGAGTATCAGTGTCTTAATTCTCTTTTAGAGTACTAGATGTATTGTAAGAGAAGTCAGCTGTTGTTCTCTGCTTCACATGGCTTTCATAGCTTTCAGTTTTCTCCAGGACCCGTTTATACTGGTTGGCATAGAATCGAATTTATTCTCAAGTTTGGACCTGCTGGTCACCTGTATGTTGCATCCTCCAGATCAGCCTTTGCTTTGAGCTGCACCTGAAGTGAAGAAGCTCTCTCTGAAGGCAGGGTCGGAGGCTGAGGAGGCCACAACTCCCCTCTGTGTCCTCTCTTCTCCTGCCAACAGCAAACTCATAACTCATCTTGTTCTGCAGCTCTTCTTTCCTCTCAGCTGCCTGGCATTTGGCCTGCTTTATTTGCTCCTCATTGTTCAGGGAGGCATTTTGTGCTTTTCATGAAATCTCCCCAGGTTTCTGATTATGCTCCATGGGCAAAGAAGCAAAATAGAATTCAAAGTTGGCCTGCTGGGAAAACTCAGGCATCTTTTGACAGAAAGAAAAATGATGCAGTGTTGTGTCTTACACGCATTTTTGAAACAGACTTGCATGCATTTTTTGATATATAAAATGCTTTTCCTTCTACAGAGTTTCACAAGGAATACTCTTGCTGCCAAGAGTATTCTCAGCTCACCTGAGAAGAACAAAATAAATTACTTTTGCAATCTAACAAAGTTTCAGTTGCCCAAGAAGAAAAAAGCGTATTTTTTCCACTCCAGCAAAATCAAAGTACAAGGAGAATGATAATAGTAATAATAATAGAAGTAAAATCTTACCTTTTTTTTTGTCTAAGACTTTCTGGAGTGAAACTAAATATCATCTAGGATGCTGGAGGACAAATGGGGCAGGGAGGGTGAGAAGGGGCAAAGTTTTGCCCTCCACAGGGGAGAGGGGATGGGAGTTTGCGAAAGGAAGGAGCCCCAGGGATCTGATGAGGGCTTGAGAAGTGGGACCCGTGCATCAACTCCAGTGCTGAGGAGAGAGGGAAATGGGTGTTGCACAGCTCTGGCTCTCAGCTGGAGGGTGGTAGAGAATAAAGGAGGACAGCAGCTGAGCAGATAGGCAAATTTAGATGGGGACTGGTACATGCTGATGAGTGACTGGCAAGTAAAAGGCAGAGCAGCTCTGCAAGTGAGGATGGAGCTTTATACGCTTGTCTTCTGTGTCTCCCAGTTCCTTCTCCTGCCTGCTCAGCCCTGGTCCTCGCTCCCACCACATCTCTCCCCAACCCAAAGGGTTGTGGGACACAGAGTCTCACAGGTCCCCTACTTGTCACTGAAGCACGTCAGCCTGTGGCAGGTTCCACGCTGCTCTGCCAGCGGGTGCTGCGGGTGCTGGCAGGGATGCTTGTGTGCTGCACAGCCCCCCGGGGTGCCTGACAGCAGCACCGCCATGCTGTCACAGCACGACCACTGGCCCGGGCCACGACAGCCGCTTTGTGCAAAGAGCCTTCACCCATCAGCCGAGCGGTGTTTAATTCTTAAACTTACGTGTACTTTACCCAGATTCTTTTATTCAGCCTAATGAAAAATATTCTGTTTGATGTTCTCGCAGACAGCATCTTAAGGCGTTACTTCGACTTCTTCTCTAGCGCTGCCCTTTCCGAAGTCATTATTACTCATTAGGTATATTGTGCAGAAAGCAAAGTAGGTCACGGATGAAAAGCCCCATCTTAGTGAGAGGCACCAGTATTACACAAAGCTATTTTCAACTTTCATGAGATAAAAAATGTTTTCTGTAGGATGAAAGCTGTCACTGCCAACTTCCAAATGAATGCCAAGTATGTAAAAACTTTCATTTCGGATTCCCAGGCTTTCATATGTTAAATGCATTGTTTTAGAAATCCATTTCAAAGATAATTCCCCCTGTATAACCCACACTTGCTGGCTCCCCAGTAGAGGATGCGTCTGAGTTAAGGGACAGGTACTCAGCTGGTGCAAGTCACTGTTGGCTCCATCAGGACTGGGTCATTTTCACCCCATCTCAAGAGTCCCCAGATGGGAAGCAATAGAGGAGATGGTCCCTGGGTGGGTAATAATAAAAAATAATATAAAAGTAATAAAACATTTCTGTGCAAGAAAATAACTTGGAACAACATAAAACATTCTTTTACAGTAGTTTAATGTCCTTGACTGGTCTCTCGTGTGTATTAAGAGAAAGCAGGTCTTTTGTGTGTACATCCTGAGGGCAGGATGACAACCTGGAGCTTGCCTACTGGAAAAAACCCTGTGCATGGCACTGAAAGAGTGGATTGGCATCTGTGGTCCAAGATGACCTCTAAAGCCAAGATGACAACTTCAATAGCAGCACCTCAGTGCAAGTCATTCTTCCATGACTATTACTTTGTGTTGTGACCCATTAGTTAAAACAAAGCTTCAATTTTTCTTTGACTGCTCCCCCAGCTTTTATTTTCATGTTACTTGGAGACATCAAATAAATACTTAGACTTTCTGAAGTGATCCTTAATCTCCTTAAATTGCTGGACATCCCTCTTCTGGCTCTCAGTTTAACAAAACACTCAGAAAATGCTTCATTTTATTTATTCACACAAGGACTTAAATACAGCATTTGAGTAGAAATTAGACCGTGTTCATTGTATGTCCCTTCACCAACAGAATACGTCTGAAGCACTTTCAGCTGCTAGAAAGGTAATTAATAAAATTATGCTTTCAAGTCATTACTGCATAAAATAAGTTGACATATATGGAAACAGTCATGCTGCTAAATTTGTTTTGTTGGTGTAATCACCTTGCTCTACTGATTAGAGGAAGGCTTGTTAATCTTTCCATTAAAAATCTGAATATTACCGTTGAAATAAAATTTTATTTTAAAACAATAGTTGACTAAAATGAAAATGTAAAACATGACAACATAAGGGAAGGTCTAAATCCATTATCATATATTGTAATAATATGAATCACATTAAAAGTAAAAAGCAGTGTACGTTTGCAGCTGCAGTTTTAGAGAAAGCTGTCCTACAACTAGGGGAAATTATTCAGTAAAGACTGGGGAGCTGGGTTTACTACAGTGACAAATCTCTTTTTTTTTAATCAGAAGTAACTTCTGCTGTAAGTACAAATGGAACATTTTCTGATTTATAATTTTTTTCAAGTAGCTCTGGTCATTGGACTAGATCATTTAAATTGAAAGCCAAGTACTCATCTAAAACTCCTCAAAAACGAGTCAGGAAAAAAAAAATAATGCAAGAGGATGAAAACTACTAGTTCTAAAATAATAAAATCACAGGTGACTGTAAATAATCAATTTAATTAGGCAAACAGAAGTGTTACCTCCTCTGGTTAGTTGCTTAAAGTGTTATGGCACGTTCACTTTGTCTAAGTGAACATATCACAGCGTATCTAAGTTAGCATTACTGAGATCATTCAAACAATAACAAAGTGTTGAGTTCACATATTTTAATCAATTCCATTTTCATTCAAATTGCAAGTAAAAAGGGAACATCGTATAATAAATAAGAGATGCTTTGTCTGGCATTTCAAAATTGAGTAAGTTACAAATTAAGGATCTGAATAAATGCTTGTAAACCACAACTCCACAGATAAATTCATTTGGATTTTGTTTACTTTCTAGTCTTGCAAAAATAAATATAAATTCACATCAATTATTGAGCACAGGCCTTTGCATGAGGAAATGTTCTAGAAGTACAAATTTAAAACAAGTGGCAATCAAGGATTAGCTGTTCTCTGTTAATGACTGAAATCATAATTATAAGCAATTGCTGAAATCACTTTGATTTAAATGGGCTTAAATGGGAAATCAACCTGTAAATATCCACTAGTTTATGGTACACCAGGACGCTCAGCATCCATTCCTCCTCCTGCTGTAGTCCCACTGTCTGAGCCAGCCGAATTATTTCACCCTTCAAAGGATCGCAAGGTGTCCTGGCCAGGACAAGACATTTGGGTCCGTAATCTTCAAAGGCACCCAAACCCACCTTGGTTGAGTAGAGATGTGCTGCACTGCTTTAAAATACGCAGTCATCTGCTGTTGCTGCATGCGCCATTTGGTTGATTATCTTACTTGTCATTTCAGAAAAGTTTGAGCTAAACCAGGCAGGGTGTAATACGGGATGTGTCTGTTTTGTGGTTTTTTGTGATGCCACGTCTGCATTCACGTCTTCCAAGTGGTCCAGAAAAGATACAAAGTCAGCCAAAAGACAAGTCGAACAAGTGCAAGGAAATTATTTTATGGAAAAGAAATAAGAAATCTTACCTTCAAATTTCTGGACTTCCTTAAATATATTTTTTTAATGCCTCTACCCACCACTGGATTATTTTGTTTGTCAGATGTTTCCTAGAACTAATGCATCATGAAGGATTTCCAAGCTGCAGCAGATTTCTTAACCGCTGGCTCTGGATTCCCTGAAAGGGGCTTTTCGAGGGGGGAAATCCAAAACTTTGATGCAGGAAAAAAAAAAAAAAAAAAAAGGAGATGGAAAAATTTGGTGCCAGACTAAAACAGTACAAAACAAGAAACACTGATTAAGTTAACAATGGAAAAAAACCACCCAAGTGCTTGATTCCTTGATCAGAAGAGAAAAATGTGTAAAAAACCAGTATTTGTTTGACTTAGACTTACGACAGCAACAAAAAAATTCCTAAGCAGGTCTATGCCAAAAGGGGTAAACTAAGCAAAAAAGAAGAAGATTCATAAAGCCAGAAAGTGAAGGTTGCCACTGGGAGCTCTCCACTGCCACAAAAGGTGCCTACAGGACACTGGGGAGCTCGGAATGGTATCTTCCCCCAATGCCCAGGGGAGCAGGACTTGACTTTCCTCCCCACATCGCCACATATAAGAGGAAAGCTGCAAAGCAGCTAAAGGTACAAGGCTGCAGGTGGAAATTCCCAACACTGCATCTATCACATCTTCCTGGAAAATGAAATGTCAAAAATAATTTGGGCTTTTTGGAGGACATAGAAAGATGGCAAACATTTTAAGGGTTAAGTGATTGGTTCAGTAATAGAAATAAGGCTGTATAGGTTTCTGAAAACGATTTGCAGTGTACTTGGGCACACAGAAATTGTAATATATGTTGCTCTTCAAGTGTGAAAGCCCCACCATCTATGTAATGCTATTTGTGAGGTCTCTACAATACGCCAGGGTGATGATATTTCAGTCCCTGAGATGTCCTCAGGTCTGCCTTTTGGCTCGCAGTGATGGCGCTGCAATGCCTGGTTAGAGAAAACGATAGGCATGGAGTGTGTCAAAAGGACAAATGTGCTAATCCTCTTCCTTTTCAGCAGGTCGGGGTTTATTTCCCATCAGGTTTGCATTAATGACCCACTGACCTACTTTTCTGATCCACCTGGCAGAACTCAGCATCCCCGAGACCTGAGACTTTGTCTGCTTCACAGATTTGTTTTGTTTAGGTTTTGTGACAGAAGCCATTAGGAGAGTGACACAGCAGATAAAAATGAAATGTGTTCTGCTTTTTGGCATTGCAAGCGTATTTTTATTTAATTGTGTAAGTGTATATCCATCAGGATAGAACTGTCTGGTTTTGGTGGTTTTTTTTTTAATGCCTTTACGTTCTATAAGATTTTCTTCTCCCTTCCTTATATCACAAAGAAAAATGAGCTATGTACATATACCCAGTGATTTCTAACCCGTGCTGCTTCTTTGCCTGCTGAAGACCAAGAGTAAAGGGAAAAGGCAGACATAATGGATCAGTGAGGAAAAGGCATCTTCTGCCTGTCTTAAATCATCTACTTTACACAGAAACTTAAATTGCTAGAAATAAAAAAGCTCCTTGGCAGCTCAACAACTGCATATAAAACAAATCATATTTTTCAGTGAATTGTAAATGTCACTGTCTCAGATAACATTTATGCTTTCATAGAAATAGGGACTTAATTTTCCCCAGTTAATAATATAACTGACTTTGGTGAATCAGATCACCTACATTAAACAGAAGCAGCCGGTGACTCAGAACGATGATACGTTTAAAGATCAAGCGCAGTGTTTGCAAGTACCAAGCTGTACTCAGATGGAATTGCTTCTTTGAACCACCAGATAAAGATTGATCTGTTAAAATCCTGCTAAAAATGGGCACCAAACGCTTGTTGTCAGAAGTGACTGACAGGCTGTGTCCCAAGCTGAAATAAGGCCAGGTTTCCCTATTCATTCGGTGGGTGCACAGTCACAGTGCAGGAGAGAAGGAGGTCTGTGATGGGCTGTGACGTGGCGAGCTGATTGCCATCGCTTTACCGTCCTTTTAGATATTCTCCTAGTTGGGGGGGGGGGGAATAAACCCCACTTTTACTGTAATGTATCATTTAACAGTTCAACCTTTCTGGTTTGCTCACTCTGGCTTGGTACTTCCATGTCCCCTCATCACCCCAGTATACAAACCCATCATGACTGTTTACAAAGTCATGCTTCTACTATTTAAAAGTCATTCCGTTTATCCCAGTTTTTCAGATGAGGAATTAAGATGGGAGTAAAAGGAATCCTGAAGCTGCACAAAGCAATGCAGATTCAGTCCAGCACCACAACCATGACCCTCCTGTCCCCTATCTCCACTTTATCGTGAAGATGTTGATTAGGATACAGCATTTTGACCACCGTGCTTTGCAGGCAGACATAGTCTTGCTTTGCCTGTGCAGAGCAACACATGTGGTGGTGTGAATCAAAATCAAAGTGGCTGTAACCAGCCTGGCACCACGTATGAACTGTTCAGCTCTGCT
>JAAGNO010025712.1:22356-33785 GCA_033439905.1 Ceryle rudis | reverse complement strand
ACACATGTGGTGGTGTGAATCAAAATCAAAGTGGCTGTAACCAGCCTGGCACCACGTATGAACTGTTCAGCTCTGCTGTATCTTGGGGTATATTGATTAAAGCAACTGAATGCATGAAGGTCTAAGGATGCTCAGAGCACTCTCAGGACTTGCTTGCATACTCCTGTAGACATATCCCTAGCAGGGATATAGCTCGTGGGGCAAAGACTGGCCTTACAAAACACAGAGAGCTCATTCCCCTTAGTATGAGCTCAATTAACATTCAAAACACTGAAAAAAAAAGCAGCTATCTACCTCAGTCCTGGCAAGTAATGGGTTGATAGTTGCATGTAAGATAAGTATTACTTGATTATAAATCAATTTCTGCTTGACCCATGTCCACTTTAAAAAGAAGCTGCTGGTGACAGTGTCAATCTTTTTCACGCAGATTGAAGTTAAAGCAAAGGAGCCCAGACACTGACACAAATACTTTGAAAATATGAGCTGCAAGTCTCACTCACAGAAAAATATATGTGTGAATGATGATAGCAAATCTTGAATGCCAAGAGAAGACTGCCTGATGGTAGTATTTCAGAATTATACCTAAATGAAAAGTTCTCTGTTAGTTTAGGGGTTGTGGCATCTAATCTGCATTTTCATGAATTAGTGGTTTTCTCCACATGACATAAACATTTTGGTGTATTAATGAACGCAATGAAAAACATATGTCACTGTCAGATTCGAAGCTGAAAAAAAAGTGATTATGTTTTCTCACCATGTACATTCCAACCATTCCAGCTACACGTATATTCCATTTCATCCTAGCATCCCTTACTCGTGAAAGCATAATGAATCACAGGGTAAAATGTACAGCTATTTGATTCAGTCCCTGCAGATTGCATTGATTTTTTTTAACACAATAAACATTCTTTTCACCAGTATGTTTCGCTCAAAAGATGTTTCTATTGCGTTTATTAGACTTCAGAGCTGTTGAGTTTGGAGCTATCTTTTAAGTCAAGTCTGTAAGGGTTTATTTTTATGTTTCTGATTTTAAAGGCTGCCTTGACATGTGGCTGATTTAAGTCTTTTTTTAGGGTGCCAATTTTGAGTCAAACAATTTTTCAGGTATCTCTGTATTTAGCTATGGCTCTTCCAGAAACCCCGAAGGCCCCAGAGTGCCCCCAGTTGACCTCGGAAAGACAGAGACACAAATGATGGCCTGATTTATTTATTTAACTGTGTGGTGTTAGACTCTGTGACCCAAGAAGCAGCCGTTGAGGAAAGATGTGGAATTGAATGCTTGTGAGCTGACCCAGTTTGAGTGTTTATCTCTGTTCAAGTGTTCTATGGCTTAAAAAAAATTGCAGGCTAATACAAATTTCAGGCGTCTGGGATTCTATGCAGCATTTTCTATTCGTTCCCTTCCTCTCAGTCTTCATTACTTGCCTGCATGATCTTTGGGTCGGTAATAGCTTGTTTTTCAAACTAAGACTGTGTTGAGATAAATCCTCAAATACACACCAACTTACAGACTTTCACAGCTGCTGCTTCATAAAAAAAACCCAAAACCAAAACCAGAAAAGTACTTGAAAACTAACAAATTCGAAGGTTGCACTTGGTTTTGAACCAAGTTTTTTGAACCACAGAAAATGTTATTTGCAAAGAAATGAATGTTTATTTCCCAAATGGGAGCTCCATCCTGCACTCTTCTGAGGGGCTCAGTACCCTACTTTCACAGACCTCAAATGGAAATGGGAACACTCAACACATTGCAGGCTAGTGTGGCATTTTGCAGGAGCAAGCCCCTGGGCCACTCTTTCCTCCACGTCTTTTCTTTTGCATCTTCAGCCAAAGAGCTATCTATAATTTTTGTCACTTTCATTTCCAGTATGTCACCATGGATTATGAAAAGTAAGCCACTGTCTGCCCATTTAATGGAGTGCATCACTGCAGATAATCGCACCGGAATGTAAATCAGTTTGCTGTTACCTTGTTACTGCTGGTACACTCACAAGATGGAGAGGAGATGGCTCTAGAAGGCTGTAGGTTTAGTGTATGGTGGTGAATATCTATCAAACTCCCTTCATTTTAATAGCTGTGCTGAGAACAACGCAGCGCTGTGATGCATTCGTCTGCATGCTTGGGAAAGTGTCTGCCTGTATTTACAACATTGTGCTGATGAGAAGCGCTCCCACAAGCAGGCTTTAAATGGAAGTTACCTATCACATCCATTTTTCCTCCGGAGAAGAAGCTTGTGGTCCTTCTGGGAGGCGATGGAGCAGAGTGGCTGCAGGGGAGGAGAGGGCATCATGCCAGCTGGGAGGAAGGTCAGCCTGGGTCACACACCTCCTTTCCTAGCACGGGGCCCAACTCCAATGGTCAGAAGGAGCTCACAGCAAACAGCCTCAGGAGACACACCATGGTCCTTCTCATCCCTGCACCTCACCTCCAAACTGGATGAAGACATTACAGAAAGGAGCGAGAGTCAAAGTGAGCCCCAGTAGTAGCTATGGGGGCAGGATGTGTGGAGCTGAGAAGAGCAAGAGAAGGTGTCCTGGAGCCAAGGTGCTACAAGCCCTGGGCACACCGAACCCATGCTACCTCCTGTAGCAACTGCTGTGCAATGATGCTAAACCAAGCTGTTCAGAGAAACCACTGACAAACTGCCACATGGTGCAATTGCACGAGGAACATGGGGCAATGAAATCCCTCTGTGCTCAGGACAGGTCACTCTTCTTTTAAAGGAGCAATGTGAGATCAGTGTCGAGTCTGGTGCTGCTTACTCCTCTGACAATGCCGCTGCCACTGTAGCTTTAAGTTCATTGTCACTGAAGGATCCAACATCCTTTAAATCAGTTTTTCTCTTACAGGCAGACTTCTCTGAGAAAAGCTCTGCCCTTGAACTGGAGGCATTTTTCTGGCAGTGTTTAATGGAAAAGTACTGGATGGATTACAGTAATGATGCAGATTTGCCTTGCTTTTGTCCTCGCAAAGTGCTTAAGTGAGACACAGGGATACAGGTGTCCAGTTTCCACAGCAAAAGGCTTGTGAAAAAGCAGACACATGCATATGAATTCACACACACGTGGCCATGGAAATACCAGCACAAAAAGCTACTGAACCTCTTAATGGATGTCAAAAATGAAATTCTTTGTATTCAGAAAAGCTGGTGGTGTTCTAATGGTGGTTTTCAACACCCTTACATTGCTACCCCTGTAGAGAGGTGCCTGTTGCCGGAAGCAAGGGCATCTCAAAGCAACAAATGCATTTCATGTCGTGTTTTACACATTTGAACACAGAACAGTGCAAGCCTTACAGGAGTGACCAGCACTGCCTGATGTGACTAGCTGGTGTCTGAGCACACAGTGATGACCGTGAGGCTGGCCCCTAATGTCACTGAGCAAACCCCTGTCTTGTTCTTGCAAGGTGCCATTAATTTCGGTTTGGCCACCACGCCCAAGCTGTAAAACTGTCGCTTCATATCTTGTTGCATTCCTACGGTCCTCAGAGCCTGCTGGGGGGAGAAATCCCCACCGGCAAGGAAGTCCCAGGTAGGAGGGTGAGGAGCAAATAATTGTTTTGCAAAGAATTCAAAGGCTACCACACAAAGAAACCCAATTTGTCCTGATCTCTGCCTAGCACTGTCCTGCACTGCTGATTTAATGGGCGTTTGGCAGATTGAGGGGTGGTCTAACCAGTACCTAACCAGACCTCTGATTATTTGCCAAAATTTTTTAAATATGAAGACCTACATTGCTAATGAATCATCACATTTTATTGTGAGCCTTTATCTCACACCATTGAGCAATGACTGATTAGTGGAATTCTTTCTTCCAAGTGGGAAAATATTTTTCTTTTTCCCCCTCCCCCAGGTTTCCAAATTTCCCCTTTCTATGCCAACAAAAATCACTCTGAAATAGTTCTGATTTTACTGCCAACATGAAAGAATTTAGAGGCACTTTTCTGAATTATACTTGACAACTCATTCAAGTAGCCTCTTGAGCCCACAGAGGTATCTTTTGCATTATCTGTTGGAACAGACACTTTTCCTACAATTGTATCTAAAGTTTGTGCACATTCCTTTCAGGTTCCTTTCCTCGAAATGCATAAAGTTAAAAGAAGAAACATTCTTGACAGCTTATTGTGTAAATCCTTCTGACACAGTTTCCACATTTCTGTAGGAGATGAGAACTGATCAGTACAAAGTAGGTCAAGAACTCCTAAGAGACACAGTGACTGCCTTTGATTTTTCTACCTTGAAGTTCAAAGAGCATGAGTAAGTTCATTGAAAGAGGAAGACATGAGTTATTTAAAGAAATAAGGATTCCACTTTGCATGTAGTGCCTGGAGAACTCAAGAAAGAGGGGGTCATGAACCAGGTGTGTGTTTGTGTCTCACTGTACTTTCCAAACATTGTTTTGAGAAAACACTATCATTAAGTGGCGATGAACTCTTCCCAGCATTGAAAACTGTTCTTTTAATAATGAGTTCAACCAGAAATGGAGTACTATATGCTACACCTATTCACTATGCCTCCTACCAACCTGAGTAGAGCGACTACTTCTTCAAACAGTTTGCTCAGGCTGAGGACCACACGGTCTAGAATTTAGAAAAGAGAGCAGCTACCCTCTCCTTCAGCTCGTGCGAACTGAAGGTAAGCAGACTTCCAGGATGGGAACTGTATATGTGTATAGGAGCGGTAATCAACGAGCCACTTGGCTTTAGGGACAGGCATTGGTACCTAATCCTCTTTTGGTTGCAGCGCAGACATTGCCTGCATGATCATGGTGTAGAGCAATAGAAATGTTTAAGAGAGTGACAGTACACACCGGTGAGGAGTGACAGGACCGGGACTTAGATCAGCTGTGAGAGGACTACATCCATGAAGAAGAAGGACATTTTTCACTGTCCTTCTGTTCAAGGGGCAGATTATCCGGGAGGCTGACTCTCAGGGGCCTCAGTCCCAGCTGACACCGAAGTGTTGCCTGATGCACGTGTGCCAAGCTGGGTAGTGGGAAAGACCTGCACGACCTCAAAGCACTCCTAGCCATGTCGTGGCTGCCTCTGACCTTGGTTAGCTGGCATTTAGAAGAGACAAACCAGAGGAAGGATAATGTGACAGAGGGAGACAGATGCCAAGAAATGGTGGAGTTCTTATCCCAGAAATACTAGCACGGTCGATTGAAAAGCTATAACTTGGATTATTTACACTTATGAACAGTAGAAGATGTTCTGAGTGAAGCTGTGTAGGTGGCTAAACTCTGTTGCATATGGCTGTATCACTATCAGAGATACTCCCTTTGTTTCATACCAGAGAGAGACAGCAAGTAAACTTGTCTGTTGAATTAGAGATAACATGAGGAAAAGTTGAGAGTAAATAGTTCCAATTTACCTTGGCTTTACTTCATATATTTTCTATATACACTGCACATTACTGCCATGTGAAAAGTATTTTTTTCATGATCCACACCACTGGGAAGATGTGCTATAACATTACAATGTGCTCCTCCTCATGCATGTTTTCATTAGCCCACAGTAAAAGAGTTGTAAGGCAGCAGGAGAACATGCCTTTGGGGTTGTTCATGAAAGAACTCCAGCTGTGCTTCATGGGAAATGGGAGTAGTCCACCACTCATGCCTCTCCTCCCACCTGGATGCTATGAGACTGTTTGGTGCAAGCACGCCTCCTGCTCCAGAAGATGAAAGGGGTGGCCTTTGGAGTGGTTAGGTGATGGAGAAGCTGTATACAGACAGGAACAGGTATATTAGGGGATGGTCTGTCCCTCCTGTAGCTCAAAGTGGTGTAGTCTGTCTCTTGGCGAGTCCTGGCTTTGCCTCTTGTTCTCCCACTTTGTGCTGTGTCAATCCCCCACCAGACAGGTGTCTGCTGTGTGGTAGTCATGAAAGAAAGGAGCTTCGGCACGTAGGGTACACTGTGCTCTACAGCTTTCTCAAGACAGAGGAATGAAAAGGAAAGGTTTGTCTGGCATATAGGATTGCTTTGCCTCCATGACACATCACCCGTGGGCCAGGCCAGGACCCATTAGAGTGCTCAGCTCTCCCTGAGACCAGCACAGGGCAGCTGGGCTTTCCCTTGTGACCCAAGAGCACATCCCATCCCTTGGCACCAGTGGTCCCAATGCTAGCATGCAGCATCTGTAAAACTTAAACAAAGCTGCTTACAAATGAAAAAGCACTGAACTTCACGGGGTATTTTAAGAGGGACCTAAGCTATGCAATTTTTGAATAGTGATAGGAATTTAGAGCAACATTGCAGTAGCTGTGATTGTCAGAGATAGATGTAAGTCATGATTTATAGTGAGGTGATATTTCTTCACAGACTGGCTGATGTAGCCGAAACAAAACCCAGATGAGCCCCTGGGAGCAGAAGCCCTTCTGGTTGCCAGGTTGTGTTTCAGACGTTGCTTGCAGCCCCAAAAGCTACTCTACTCTTTCTTAACTGGATCAGCTGGTGTAAAGAAAGATGTTACTTCTGCTAACAACACTCATCTGGCTAAAGTGGAGAAATCAGATTTGCAGCTCTGGGATAGGCTGTTTGTGAATAGCTCTGATTTTTTTCTTTGCTGCTGTGCGGTGACCTCGGCCAGCATGAAGCACACAGCTCTCGCTTGCTAACCTGTGAGCCTAATTGGTATTCTGTGAAAGTCTTCACAATGCCTTTTAGTTAAAGTAAATGTCAGAAAACACCAGGTCCTCTTTTCTTTGTGAAAATTCCTCCAAAAGAGAATTGCATGAACCTCAACTGCACAAATGCTACCTCTCAGCACAGGCTGCACATCCAAGCGCTTAATTTGGGCTTTCTAAAGCAGGGCTGTGTAATACAAGCTTCAAGATGTTTACTTTCCTAAGTCTCTTTCTGGCCAAGAATGACTTAATTCGTGGGGTGGTCCAAGCTTTGTTTTGTGTTCCTGGAGCCCAGATGCCCATTTGGAGACTCCCTTCACAAGTCATGTGGACACAGCACCTCCCCGGGCTGTGGGTTTTGGCTGCATGCAAGCACAGTAGGAGGTATTAGGAGCTGCTGGACTTCACCCAGGGCACTAACAGCTGCTCCCCATTGCCTCTTGTCCCACCACATAGCCATGGCAGAAGCAGAGCTAAGCCAGATGGAATCAGCCCACAGGCTGGATTTGGCCTCCAGTTGGAACTGTCTGACTTCATAGCTTGGAGCTAATTAAGCTAATGATTGATTATTAGGTGGCTTTTTTTTTTTCTTTCTTTCTTTTTTTTTTTTTTTCCCTCTAATGCCATTTACATCATCTGCAAAAAACATTGCAGTTTTACTCGATGGCTGTTGGGAATCTCACCTAACTTTGGATTCCTGTAAATCAGGTGTTGAAGCTTTAAGTCATCACATGAGACTCCTTGGATAGATGATGAAGGGAAATGGGCATCTCCAAATGGTGATTAGTCTGGTCTGCCTTTGCCATCTCTTCTGGTTCTCCTCCCAATTACAATGGGAGAAAAAGGCTGGCTGGCTCAGGCATGGACATTTTTATCTTTAGATACCTAACTTAAGGCAGATGAATCTCCCCCTCAGTAAGGCATATTACAAATTAACTAGGAGCGCTTACGAGCCCCTTTCTCCAAAAACTACCCCGAAAGAAAGCTAATAAATAACTAGGATCCTCACTCAAAAAAATCCTCCTGCCCTATATGTGCAAAAATAAAGATTACTGTCTCTGGGGATCAGTGATTTTCTGGCCTGTTTCTGGGGCAGCCTAATTTCCTGTGCTCAAGAGCTTTCATAAAATCAGAGAATCACAGAATGCCCTGGGTTGGGACCTCTAAAGGTCATCTGGTCCAAACCCCCTGCAGTGAGCAGGGACATCCTCAACTACATCAGGTTGCTCAGAGCCCCAGTAAGCCTGATCCTGAATGTTCCAAGGATGAGCCCTCCACCATCTCCCTGGGCAACCTGTTCCAGTGCTCCACCACCCTCATAAGAAAGAATTTCTTCCTAATGTCCGATCTAAATCTACCCTGCTCTACACAGCACTCCAGGTGAGGTCTCACCAGAGCAGAGTAGAGGGACAGAAACCATACTGGCTGTCTCTGATCACCTCCCTGTCCTCCATGTGCCTTATCAGAACTTCCCAGAAAATCACCTTCCCTGGCACAGAGGTGAGGCTGACAGGTCCGTAGTTCCCAGGGTCCTCCTTTCTACCCTGTTTAAAATGGCTGTGATGTGTCCCCTTCTTACAGTCACCAGGGACTTCACTTGACTGCCAGGACTTTTCTAATATAATGGAGAGTGGCTTGGCAACCACATCGGCCAATTCCCTCAGGACTCTGGAAGGAATCTCATCTGGTCCCCTTTCCTTCTATAAGAAAGGGTAGCAAGCCTCCACCAGGTTTTCCTTTTCCATCCCCTTTAAATAAGGAAAGCGAGCATGGGAACCGCGGTGGCCTGTCTCTCTCACTGATGACCATCACTTGCTGAGCAGCTCTGCAGTGCACCCCCAGCCACAGGACACACTCCTCCCAAGCTCAGCTACTCCTGTCGCAAAGCTTCCAAAACCCATCTGCTCCTTGAAGCTGAACCCTTCTCCTGGGAGCTTCTCTCCAGCAATTTCAATGGAAAAATTGGAGAAAAACCCTGTTCACCTTGGCACTTCTATTTCTTCCTCCTTGACGAGAGAGCTTTCAGATGGTGGACAGGTATTGAATTTCTGTGTGCCTGAACCATTCCTGGTGCAAAGCGAGGTTAATAGATTTTTACGGCCAGAGGGAGTATCTTTATCACCTCGTTCAACCTCTGGCATCACACAGGCCAGAGACAGGAGCTGTAATTACACCAAGCTTCCAGCAGAAATGAAAGAACACAGCCCTTACCTAATTGTCCTGCCAATCAGATCATCCCACGAGTCCCCAAATTCTTTGACCCTCAGTAATTTTGCTGAGGAGAGTTTATAATCACAAGGTGTCTCAACACGTGTCTCGCGTCTTGTGCAAAAGAAGACTGATGTCTTTGGCTTCGGAAGAAAAGTAATCAGCTTGTAGCTTCCCATGAGTTGATTTTATTCATTCTATGTCCCCTTTTTTTTTTTTTTCTTTTTTCTATGCAAGGCAATAAGCAAAAGGTAGGTGTAGCTTTCTCCTTCCCTGACAGCTCTTTACAACTGTTTACAGCCATGTAATGTTCTTTCTATCTGAGCGAGGCTGTAGGGAAGCGTTTCAGCTCCTGTCCAGCTGCAAGGCAATTAATAGTGGCTGTTGACCCTCTGCCCTCTCGACTGGTGATGTGTCTCCAAATGCATTTCCATCCAGTTCCAAGCCACAAATACCCTCTAAGCAAAACTCACAGACCTGCTTTGAAAAATATCCAGAGGGTGAGGAGACAGTTCCCAGATAGACTTCTTGATGGTTTGGTTTGGGGTTTTTTCTGTCAGATATAGTAATAGAATGGCATTCTGGTGTAAGGAAACTCAGACCAGACTGTATTTAGACACTACTGTAATTATTCCTTGGAGCTGGTCTCATGTTAGCTTCTGCATTAATGAGGGATCATCTCTATTTGCACCAGTTCTCCAGCAGCACCATCAGCAAGCAATTACAATCTAACAAGCATAAGGTTTGCAAGAGGACTCCCTGAACATGGGCAAAGGTTGCCTGGGCTTAAAACCAACCAAACATGTGGTGTAACTCTTCTTTTCGTACCCAGCCACACCAACAGCCCCATATCTATACAGATTTTTTTCCAGTTAACACTGTGGTGTGTCATTATCAATTGCTATTTCATCAAGTCCTATGGAATGTGTAAATTCTCCCTCTGCTGGAGTGTAATCCTATTTGGCAGAGCATTATAAGAGCTGTACCAAGGGTGATTGAGAGGTCGTAGCAGAGAGGCAAGAGAGGAAGCTTGCCAGTGTGTTTTCAGCTGCAGTGGCCAACTTGGCAGTCTTCTTATCATCTCTTCCCATTTCCATCCTCTTATGTACCCAGCTCAGTGCTCAGACACCATGTAGAGCAGGGGTAATTCTCCTTCCTGGGTTGCCCCCATAATACTCTCCGAACCACCGTTGGCAACACCAGACCCCCTGAAGAAGGCAAGAGGGAACTCTGCCTTTCTCACTTGAATGATCTGAAAAGAGATGAGTTTTCCAGAGAGCAATAGTGTTCCAAGTGCCCGTGGGTAAGTCAGTGGCTCAGACCTGCCAAGTGCAGTCCAGTGCTGAAACCTATAAACATCTCCCCTTTACGTTTTGTTATTTTTGTGTCACCTTCTAATGTTTTAATACTGACATACCTAGAAAATCTTAGGAGGCTTGAAAGGATGATTTAAAAAACTTATAGGACATAGAAAAACATTAATAAAAACTTCTTCTTTCTTATTTTCAACTTGCCTCTACTGTAGCTGGATTTCCAGGTGAATTCCTTTCCTCTAAAATGTCATAATAGTCCCTTTAACTCCCAAGGTCATCTGTTCTTTTCCTTTGCCCAAGAGGAACAGTTGCTTAATTTGCTTTTAGAGACTCCCAGTTGGGTCTGTAACACGTCTCTTCAGACAATCCAGTCCAGTCCTTCTTTTCTTTTTTTTTTTTTCCTGTTAGAAAGCTTTTTCATAATGCTTAACTTCAGTTATTCTTGCTGCAATCTGAACCCATTATTTCTTTTTCCTTCCACTAGGGAGAAGAAATTCTTTTTCCTCTTCTCTCAGCAGCAGTCTTTTGCATATTTGAGGAATATTATCATTCTCCCTTCCCCCATTCTTAATCTTCTTTTCTTTAAGCAAAGAAACCCCAGTGCAGTCATTCTTCCTGGTAGGTCGTGATTTCCAGCACTCTGATCCTTCCTGCAGCTCCCTTCTGGATTCACTCCAGCTGGTCCGTATCTCTCTGGGAATGCAGCGCCCAACACCACACAAAGTACTCCAGCTGAGACATCATCTCTGCTGAGTAAAGCAGACAAGGTGATGTGTGAGTTTTCTATGCTATGTTTAATAATTTCCAAAGGTGAAAGAGAATCTGCTTTTCTACAAAGAGCAGTAAACTGTCCCTTTGATCCTGCTTGGAATAGGTTCTCTTACTAAAAATACAAAACGGGAGAGAGAGAAATTAATAATATTCAAGATTTCTTTTGCATGTATCTAAGAAAAGGATATATTCTTATTCTGGTGCACTAGACACTCCTGCATAAACAGACATTTGCTGAGTTGTGCTGGCAGAACAAGTTCGGAAAGTGAAAATAAGAAGGTTTAGCTGCTAGTGGGGAAAGAGGTCTTGCATTTTCCCAGTGAGCTTGGGTGGAGATCTTTAGTCTCAGTTTACATGGCTCCCAAAATCACCACTGTTTTGGGGAACCGTGGGATATAGCCCACAGTACCAAGCTAAGCAGCGCATCTAAGGGAGTAGAATCATAGAATCGTTAGGGTTGGAAAGGACCTCTAGGATCATCGAGTCCAGCCTTCATCCCAGCATCTCTCTATCC
>JAAGNO010025712.1:0-22256 GCA_033439905.1 Ceryle rudis | reverse complement strand
AGCCATGAGCCACCAGCTTCTCCAGCAGAATGCTGTGGGGAACGGTGTCAAATGCCCTACTGAAGTCCAGGTAGACACATCCACCGCTCTTCCCTCATCCAATAGGCAGGTCACCTGATTGTAGAAGGAGATCAGGTTGGTTCAACAGGACTTGCTCTTCATGAACCCATGTTGGCTGGGCCTGATCCCTCTGTTGTCCTGCACTTGCCCCATGATCACCCCCAAGATGAACTGTTCCATAACCTTCCCTGGAACCGAGGTCAGGCTGACAGGCCTTTAGTTCCCCAGATCCTCCTTCCTGCACTTTCTGTAGATGGGTGTCACCTTGACAAGTCTCCGGTCACCTGGGACTTCCCCAGTTGACCAGGATTGCTGATAAATGATGGAGAGAGGCTTGACAAGTTCCTCTGCCAGCTCCCTCAGCACCCTCGGGTGGATCCCATCCGGCCCAATAGACTTATGGGTGTCCAGTCGGCTTAGCAGGTCTTTCACTACTGTTGCCTGGATTGTGAGGGCATTATTCTGATCTCCGTCCCTATCTTCCAGCCCAGGGGACTGAAAACCAGGAGGATAACTGGTCTGACTGTTAAAGACTGAGGCAAAGAAGGCATTAAGTGCCTCAGCCTTTTCCTCATCCTTGGTACAATGTTCCCCCTCACATCCAATAAGGGGTGGAGATTCTCCCTGGTTCTTTTTTTGTTGTTTATATATTTGTAAAAACACGTTTTATTATCTCTTGCAGTGGTGGCCAGGCTGAGTTCTAGCTGAGATTTTGCCCCTCTAATGTTCTTTCAACACGACCTAACTAAATCCCTATACTCTTCCTGAGCAGCCTGCCCCTTCTTCCAAAGGTGGTAGACTCTCCTCTCCCAGCAAAAGCTCCCTGTTCAGCCAGGCTGGTAGTTTTCCCCGCAGGGGACAGCCTGCTCCTGAGCCTTTAAGAGATCCTTCTTGAAAAAGGTCCAGCCTTCCTGGACCCCTTTGCCCTCTAGGACTGTACCCCAAGGGACTTTCTCAACCAGTGCTCTAAACGGGGTGAAGTCTGCTCTTTGGAAGTCCATGGTAATTGTTTTGCTGACCCCCCTCCTTACTTGGCCAAGAATTGAGAATTCTCTCATTTCATGGTCACTAAGCCCAAGACGGCCTCCAACAACCACATCATCCAGCAGACCTTCTCTGTTTGTAGACAACAAGTCCAGCAAGGCACCTCCCCTGGTGTGTTCACTTACTAGCCGAGTCAGGAAGTTCTCTTCCACACACTCCAGGAATCTCCTAGAGTCTTTCCTGTCTGCTGTGTTTTATTTCCAGCAGATGTCTGGTAACTCAAGGTCCCCCACAAGAACAAGGGCTTGCGATTTTGCAGCTTCTGCCAGTTGTCTGTGGAACAATTCATCCACCTCTTCATCCTGGTCTATAACAAACTCTCAACAGGATATCCATGTTGTTGGCTTTCCTCAACTTTACCCACAAACATTCGACCTGTCCGCCACATTTGTTGACATCCATGCGATCAAAACACTCCCTAATACAGAGCCACTCCACCACCCTTTCTATCTTGCCTATTCTGTTGGTAGAGCTTATAGCCGTCCATGGCAGCACTCCACTCAGGAGAATCGTCCCACCGTGTTTCTGTAATGGTAACTACATCGTAGCAGTTGTGGTGCACAACGGCCTCCAGCTTCTCCTGCTTGTTTCCCATGCTGCGTGCATTGGTGTAAAGGCACTTGAGCCGGGCTAACGACTTAATTCCTAGCAACAGCCGCCACCCTTAGGCTCAACTCTAGCAGGCCTAGTCTTATCCCCTTCCCCCTTCAGACCTAGTTTAAAGCCCTTTCAATGAGCCCGGCCAGCTCATTGAGTAGTTACTTTATTTTTTAAAAGTCTAGTTTAGGATCAAGCTTTTCTTCCCCTATACTTGTGTGCTTCTAGTGATCCTCACTGACAAGAAGGTTCAACACACCCAAAGCTCAAACAGTGGTATTTAAATATGGATGAGGTTTTACCAGAGGCCCTTGGACAGCAGCATAGCAAGGCGTTTTAGCAGGGGTGTAGTGAGGATGAAGTCAACTCCTCTTGCCCAGCGCTTGAGAGTCCTCTTCTAAAGCCTGCACAACACCAGTCTCCTTTCTCGTGGAGGCAATGTTGCCACGGTACCACCGCTGCTCTTTCCACAGCTCACCCCACTTATACAGGCAGAGCTGCTGAGCCTCCGGGTGGGTGAGTGGCCCAAGCCCAGGTCTGCCCCACCACCCCCTTCCCATGGTACTCCCTCCTTCACTCCGTGGCAGCATGGAGTGGCTGCCCCCCACAGCCAGATGCAGCTTTGTTGCCATCAGACTCCTGATGCGGTCAGCCCAGAGCACCATGTGCCCCTCTGCAATGTGTGAATGTCATCTTTAGGAGAGATTATTAGTAGGCTTTGTCTGACTGTGTTTTGCCTCGAATCTTCGAAGGCAGGCAAGCACTGGGGCAAAGAGCACTAATAGGATTCTTCAGTGTCATTTTAATAGGATCACTGGTTTGTGATAGCTATTTTTTCCCCTCTTTATCTTTCTCTGTCCTCTGCTAGGCTCACTGTTAATGCCCTCTGGTGATACTGAATTCTTTCCAAGTTCCTCAAAAAAAAAACAAACAAAAAAAAATCCCACCAGCATTAATTATTGTTCCAGGAGGATATCATCCCTTAAAGATGCAAGGTTTCTCTGAAGCCATCTGTCTGGATTTTTGTCCCTTGGGACAGAGAGAACAGTTAGTAATTCAGTATTTCCAAAAGGAAACTTGCAGCTCATGTAGATAATACAAATGACCCAGCTGCCCTGGGAAGGGAAGTGCCATCTCCTGTACGGTGTGTTCCATATGCTATCTATCCACCTTCCTCAGTTAATGAAGCTCAGACTTCTTCATGCTGGTCAAGATAAATATAAAGCTCCCTAGCCCTGAAATCACCATAGTGAGGTTGCCATGGTAAAAAGAATAATAATAAAAAAAAAAAGTTCAGTCCATCATGGGTTAGGCTAAAATCTGACACAAAGAGAGACACTGGCACTACACGGAGACACAGAAACACGCCTGTGATGCTCTCCAAATTACCATGATCTAGGTAGAGTTTAGATTTTTTTTTAAAACATCCTGTTCTCTTCATTTTTCTAACAAGGTATGTTGAGATTCTGCCTTACGGGAGCATGTTCTGAGAACAGGGATGGTAACATGGAGCTTCCTAAACATCTAACTCAAGTGTTGATTATGAGCCATGACAGACGCAGAAATCCTGGTCCACACCACTTGTATTAATGTTTTGTGACCTGGCCTGCAAAAGAAAAGGGTATCTCATCCAAAATCTAGATCCCAACTCCACATTTCAGTTCCACTGTTGATAACCAGGCGGCTTAATTACCTCCCAGAGTGATTATCAGGCTGGGTTATTTAAAGTATGAAAAGCTCTATGGAGGTTCTAATAACAGAATGTCAGTCACATACAGGAACAGAGATGTACGGGGTGCTCTGCCCGTAGGCACAGGCACTAAACTCCTATGGGCATTGCATGTACCCAAACCCAGACATTTCCTGGCCCACCATGCACACCCACGCCATTCACATGCCCTCGGAGAGCCCTTCTGCTCCGTGTGAAAAGCACAAATTGTGGACTGAGCCTAGTGCAGACTGGAAAACTAAACTGTAGAATCCCACCTGGTCAGGGCTCTGAAGGAGAGGCCAAACTGCCCAGAGGCCAGTTCATCCCAAGGAACTTCACTTATTGCTTGGTGAATTTTTTTAGTTGTTGTTCTTTTCTGAGTGACTCTCCACATTCCAACTAATGAGCAGACCATCAAGACACGGGATCCTGAAATCTCCCAGAACAGCACTACAGCTTTGCAGAGCACAACATTAGATCCTAAGACTTGAGAGACCACACGTCCTCCTTGAATGTAAGGAGAAATGTCCACCCTGCCTCTCTCATTATTAATGGATATATTGGATGCTGTGCGCTCCAGTAGTTCTAGGCAAGTCCTCTTTGGCCATTTCTCAGTGTGTCCAGCTCTGATTTGTAAACTGTTCAGATTTATATTGCTTTCCTCATCATCATACCTGATGGTGAGGTTGAGGGGGTTTTGGCCATAAGAAGAGGTCAACCTGCATAGTTTCTTCCTCTGTAAACACAGTATCCAAGCAGTACTGTTATGCACAAATGTGGCTTCACAAAGAAAAGAGGAAGGTGAAGCCATGAAGATGATCTGGATCACTACTTGTAGCAGAGAGTTGGGACAAGAGCCCTGTAAGAAATATCACATTAGAGCTAAAAGCCCTCCTAGTCTGCTCGATGACTGATAGACACTAAAAAGCTCCTCAATGGATTATGCACTGCTGTTCATTCAGGTGAGGGATGCATGACTCGCTTACTGAGCACCACACAGGATGGTGCCTAGATGTGTACTCACCGAGTCTAGAAATTAGCTTCTTGCTAGTGGAGATGGCAAGTTCTGCTGCTCTCCTGAAGAACCCTCTCTCGTGCCCCTGCATGGCTAAGCAAGGGAGCGGAGCTGCAACGGGAAGAGGCAGCAGTGGCAGCTGTGTGGTAGCATCCTTGCACATGGCTCAGCTGTGAGGAGACTGACTGAGTGCTGCTGGTCTGCAGTAGTGGCTGCCGAGGAGTCAGATGTCCACAGGAACTGGGAAGAGCCTCTCATGCCTCTTCCCAGGCTGTCTGACTTCTGGTGTGGCAGCCATCCACCCAAACTAGAACCTACGGTGCCAAGACAGGGACTTTCCTGAGGCTGCTCAGAAAATCAAAGATGTGTTAAGGGACTCTTTCTTATTTGCATAATCAATTTGGATTAATATTTTGTCTATATTCTTCTTCCAAACCAATACAGTATCCTATACAAACCTTGTTTGTTTTTTAAGTATCTGGGTCTTTTTTAACACCACTGACGGATATTAGCCCTCATCTGCTTCACTCAGTACACTTTAGTCAGTCTAGAGGTGTTTGCTCTTGGTCCAGGGTGCTCTGTACTCTCAAAATCAGGAGAGTCCTAATGCTTAACCCATGTAGCTCACCCAGTAAAAGACATCTATTTATGTAGGCATTCCTCCAAAAGAGAAGTTGACCATCCTAGAAGAAGGCACGGAAATGATCTTACCTCAGACATGGATGACAACGAGGAACTGACATTCAGTCCTGCGAAGACTTTCACAGATCTCATGCACTGGGATGGGGCTGCTCTGTTACAGACAGGCAGAGCCCATTCCTCAGCCTTCACTGGATTTGGATCCAAGTTCTTCCTGGTGACTGAGTTAGATGTGATGTTTTTGTGGATGAGATGCCTGGAGCCATGGTGATGGGTGAATCAGAAGCGTGTACGGCCAGCCGTTGTGACCAACAGTGACAGATTCTTCCTGAAAAACAGCCTTGTGAAGTTAATGTTATAGACACCGTGTTCACATGCAATAATAGTCAGGGCAGAAGGCAGGAAAAAATAAGATGCTGTCCTGTGGGTCAGCTAAAGGTGTTAGAAACCTGTGGGACAGATTTACACACAGCTGCAGTGAGACGTATGTGCACACACAACTGGTGTGCAGATGTCACTGTGGTATTCACAGGGACTCCAACCCTGCACACAGCAGAACTGAGCGTCTCAAGTGCTGCCATTGGTATTTCCCTGAAACCAGCATTCTAAAAGTACCCGGGCAGACTGCAGCAAGCAAGGCAGGAAAGGTCCTTTTTCGTGGCCAACAGTGCCATCTTGTGCACAACTGCATTTCCTTAGTGCCTGGCACACTTGTGAGAGGTGGTCCTGCAGAAATTTCTCATCCTTCCTGACTCTCTTAAAAACTCCAGGATGCCTGAAGCCCTTGAATGGAGAAGTGTCCTTAATAGCATCAGCTTGCTCCAGTCCTCAGCCAATGACAGCAAGATCCGAACTGCTTTCTGGGCTAGAAAATTTTTTCTTTTTTATCTTCTTTAGTGCTTCATTAAGTGTATTTAATGAAAAAAGGCAGCTGTATCACAATGAAATCCATCAAAGAAGGACAAGAAGGACAGGGAACTGCTGGAGAGGGTACAGCAAAGAGCTACAAAGATTAGAATGTCTCTCTTAGGAAAGGCTGAGGGAGTTGGGTTGGTTTAGTCTGGAGAAGACCGAGTGGAGATCTTATCAATGCTTATAATACTTAAAGGGTGGACGTCAGGAGGATGGGACTAGTCTTTTTTTAGTGGTGCCCAGTGACGGGACAAGGGGTGATGGACACAAGCTTGAACATAGGAAGTTCCATTGAAACATGAGGAGGAACTTCTCTGAGGGTGACAGAGCACTGGAAGAGGCTGCCCAAAGAGGCGGTGGAATCTCCATCTCTGGAAACATTCAAAACCCACTTGGGCATGTGTGACCTTCTCTAGGTGAACCTGCCTTGGTGGGGAGGTGCACTAGATGATCTCTGGAGGTCCCTTCCAGCACCTACCATTCTGTGATTCTGTGATTCTCTGAAACAGTGGAAAAGCTGAAACAGTTTTCTCTGAAACAGTGGAAAACAAAGGTCTACAAAAGTCTGGTGCTCTTTAACAAGTGACATGGGAGCATTTACTAATAGACTATCTGCAAGTGCTGGCAGCCATGCAGACACATAAGTTCAGCAACAGCAGAGATCTCCTGTACAGGAAAATATGACGTAGATGGTCAAATCGAACAACAACTACCCCAGTGTAGCAATTGCCCTCACAGTATTTCATAGCTCACTGCAGATAAAAATTACAAAAACCTTGGAACACCAATATATGGTGAGACCCCCCCACACTTGGAGTACTGTGTCCAGCTCTGGGGTCCCCAGCACAAGAAAGACATGGACCTACCTATTAGAGTAGTTCCAGAGGAGGGCCACAAAAATGATCACCTCTCCCATGGGGAAAGGCTGAGAGAGGTGTTCAACCTGGAGAAGAGAATGCTCCAGGGAGACATTATTGTGGCTCTCAACTACTTAAAGGGGACCTATAAGAAAGGTGGAGATAATCTTTTTAGTGGGGCCAGTTGCAACAGGACAAGGGGTAGTGGTTTTAAGCTTCAAGAGGATAGACTTAGACTAGATATAAGGAAGAAAATGTTTACAATAAGGATGGTGAAACGCTGGAACAGGTTGCCCAGAGAGGTAGTCGATGCCCCATCCCTGAAACCACTGAAGGTCAAGTTGGATGGGGCTCTGAGCAATCTGCTCTAGTTGCTCGCTGCAGGGGGGTTGGACTAGATGACCTTTGGAGGTGCCTTCCAAGCCATGACATCTATGATTCTATAGGGTTAGTAAATGCAAATATTAATTTTCTGGGTGAGGAATACGAAGCCTGGCAAAGCCACGTTCATTATGTAAGGAAAAGCTGCCACAGCAATAAAGGAAGCGGCTGATTCCATTTCCATGCCTTGTCCATGTGCATATCCTCCCTAAAACACAGAGCAATATATATATACCACAGCAGTGTGGGAGTTCTCTTCAGGGGACATATGGAAGATCTTAGCCCTCAGCAAGGATCCCATCTGTACTGACCGCCACACCATCACCAGGGCATGGTGCACTCTAGCTTGCACATGTTCTCATTTTAGTGGGGTAATGGTGTAAAATCCACCAGTACTGACAGGAAGCACGTAACTTGTGTCACTGCACAGAGGTGCCCTTCTCCAAGGGGTCGTTTGCACTGGAGGGGGGGGGGAATTGCTTGACCCTTTGAGGGGACCGCTATGGATGGAAGTGGAGTTTGCAGAAAGCTCTCAACTTCCCTCTGCCTGCTTTCCAAACAAAACAATGTGTGTATCCAGCTGAGTGCCTGGATCTCCAGGCCACCGAGTGAGCTGCCTTAGTTTTGGTCCTGCTCTGGCAGGGAGGTTGGACTCGATGATCTTTGGAGGTCCATTCCAACCCTTAACACTCTGTGATCTGCATTTCAGATCGAGGTGCACGGCGTACAACCCGGGCAATATGGATGGGCCTGGTTTCTTGCATGACTTCCTAAGGCAACTCCACGTGCTCCACACAGACTCGGAGTGACAGTTAATGGCTGATGTGGATTTGATGTTAAAGATTTTCCCCTGGTTGAAGCCTAGAGCAATGGAAGCATGATGGTGTTTTTGCTAGGAAGATACCCGTGCGCTTGATGGTTATCCTACCACCAGGAGAGGTGCAGGATAGGGGTTTCTGTGTTTTGTAGAGGTGCTCTTGGTCACCACAGCCTCATCGGGAGCACTCTGAGGTTGTAAGGCCCAAAGTCTCAGCTGCTAGTTAGCGAAAGGGCAAAGAGATGTTTTATTTCTCTTCCTCCTTTTTCCGTGTCTGCATTCAAAGTGGGGCTGCTATGGATAAGCCAGCAATGACATTTTTACTGAACTGTTTTTAAAATTGCCCTGATCTCTCTTTTGGAACACAACACAAATGCACAGGGCAGCAGCTAAGTTTGGAAACGACAGTGTAGTGCTGTTAAACTGAAAGTACCACTTCACATCTTAAGGTAGAGAGAAAGCCCATCTGGGCTGGGTCTGTAACTTACGCCAGTTGACACGATGCCACCAGTGCTTAATGTATCTTGTAAAACTGGATCTAAACAGCTTCTCTCACCTATAAGATTCGTAGTTTTTGCTGAGATTATGCTAAAGACACCTCATTAGCATGAAAATAATACAGCAGTATCTTTCCCTGGCTTGAATTACGCACAATGCCTTTACTGATCGATCTTACTTATGGGAAACCTGCCTGATTACTGCTTTCCTTCGTAGTGGCACCTACTTGCAGTCTACCCCCAACCATTCTCTGTGGAGCAGAGCATCCATGTTTGTCTTTTTAATTCCTATATACTGAAGCCAGGGATGAAGCCTTCATGAGCCCGTACCAAAATTCTCTTCTTGGGCTGTTATTTAATGCTCTCATCCACCCTGCTCTCCTCAGTGGGTAGTCTCCAGCTACACACATGAAGCCCATCCTTTGAGAACAGTTTTTCTCCTAGTGTATCCCAACAGCAGATATCCCAGAATCTTCATCAGAATGCGAGCTCTCGAATTCTTCTTTATTTTCTTCCTCACATCTACCCTTCTTCTCTAGTAATGGACAGATTTCTCATTGAAGCCTCCCATCTGAGTCCCTTTTTACCCACCTGTGCCTGTTGCCCTTCATCTCTTCCACTGTCTCAAGAGTTCTCCCACTTCCTCTCTTCTCAGGGTGGAGAGGGAAAACAAGAAGAAACTTTTTTAAGCAGACCCAGGATCAGCTTTTTGATCTGGCCTTGGTTCACCCCACAGGATCTGGTTCATAGCCCATTCCCCAGCACCATTAACTTTGCTAGCTAGATGTAATCAGAGAAAATGCACCTCAGATGAAGTGGTTTGGGGACCTTACCAGATGGGAAATTCAACTCCACATTTTGCATATTCTCCTGTTCTTGCTTCATCCAACCAAATTTTGCACTTTTACCACCAGCACTTTCTTGCTAAAGAAAATAGCCAATGCCTGTGGTGCTTGCAAGTGTCTGTTGATGGTCTTCTCCTGCCGTAGAGGTGGCCCCCACAATTGTTCCTCTAAGAACTTGAGGCCGGGAACAACTAAATCACAGAAAGTGACAGTCAGCTTGAAGGATCCAGGACATCCCTACTTTCAGCTTTACATAACAGAAACCATCTGCATATGGGCAGATACTTAATGAAGTTTCCCAACACCCCCAGACAGTCTGTACTATTTCGCAGAAGGATGAACTGGTAAAGCAGGCAAGAAGAAATGTTCGGTCGCTGGTTCTGCTGCCCTCCTTGTAACTGAAAGTATGCCCATGGATAGTTAGGGGAGTGGGATCAGGATGACACATGTCATAGCAGGAGTCAGTGTCACTCTGGGGGTAGGCAACAGCTGGGTGGAAATGAAGGTTTGCTCTCGCTAGTAAATGCTGTAACTTTTACATCCACAAGAAGCATCTTTTGTGTTTAAGCTGTCCAATATACTAGAAGAAATACGACTTCATCTTGAACCAGAGGCTTACAAATATGCATAACTACATTCATCTCATTAATTGTCCGCTAACATCTGTTACGAGGACTGTTCTGCCCTAGATTACACAATTCCTTGCTTATTTGACAGTTGAAGTGTTGAATGGAACCAACCCCAGAATTCTTTTCTAATTTTCCTGCCATTTTTCATTATACCTCAATTCCTTCAGTAGGCTCTGTAAATTAAAATTAATTTGGTCAAGTCCTGAAAAATTTGGCATGGCATCAAGAGATGAAAGTTTTAATACATTATATGAAAAAAAGTCAGGTCATCAGTCTCCCACACAAGCCTACAGAGGGTCTCTCGCTGCGTGGATATTTTTTTTTTTTACTGATTCTGCCTTCCATGGAAGGGAATGAAGCCTTTCCCTGCATCTGCAAATGGACAGACCTAAGAAGTACAGTACTTTTCATAGTTCTGGGATGAGCTAAATGCATCAATAAAATACTATATGCCTCCTGCCAATCCTTTGATGACTGAATTAGCTAAATGAGATTGAAATGAGTAGTGATTTATAATGGGCTGTAAGGATAAATGAGCTCAAACGCCTTCCAAAACAATTGACAGGGAAGAGATTAGTTTTATCAATGTAGTGATTTAAAAGAATGGAAAAGGGAAAGAATATCCCTTTGATCTCAGTGACATCGAAGTTTCTTTAGACATGACCCGATCCCAACAAATATGCAGCAAAAGGTTCATATAATGGTGCATTTCCCGCCCCCCCTTTCACAAGGGCTAGTCCAAACTAAATTACTGAGCTTTCTCATTTCCCAATGCTACACAGCCTGTAAAATAGGGAACTTCCCGAGATTTCCAGGGAATAATGACAAATTATTGTGAACTTGAGTTTATAATATAGGAATAAAAAGTACATCTTAACTTTCATGGGAATTAATGTAGACCAGAGCTACTTTCTTAATGAGCTCTATAAAAACAAATATTTTTGTTCAGATGTCATGCTAATTTATGGCTTAACACTGTGTGCTTACTCTGCACACCAATCCAGCAGAGCTGGAAGCATGCACCCATAGTGAATCATCTCACCCGAGTTAAACCACTCCTGGCAGTAAGGCAAACCAAATACTCACCTGAGCACATTTGGGAAGGGAGGTGATGGGCCAGACCCCAAGAGAAGGCAGGCTGGGCTGAAATGGGCCCTGAGAAAGGAGGACCTGACCAAAACAGGTCACGCATGGCACAGTGTGAGTATTCAAACGATACTCCTTCATTTCACCTCCTGCGATTGCAGTCCTGCCGACACTTGAGCCTACGTGCAGGTCCCTGACCACGGCTGGGTTACGTACCTGGAGAACTGACAGCTTAACTTGCTCCTCCATGGCCTCGCCCTGCTTGCACAACACCCGGCCCTCCCTCTGCCCGTGAAGTGGGTGGAAAATGCCACCCTCCAGGTCTGGCAGAGCTTGGCAAAGGTCAGGCTGTGAGTGCAAGCAAGCGTGGGTGAAGGAAAATCAGAGTGGGGACTTATCCAGATCAGGGCAGACTGCCATGAACCTAAGGCAGCTGCTCATGTAACCCTTTTTATTACTAGTGATTCACTTCCATTCACACAAGAAAAGCTTCAGAGTGACTGTCCACTAACAGCAAATCACCTGCCCCCCTGTCTATAACCCAGGGTTACTTTTTTCCTCCCACCCGCTGGCACTGGTGCAGTGTGGGATGAGTCAGGGATGCTTTCACAGCAGTCACAGGACAGTATACAAGCTCATACAGTATACAGACTCATACAAGCCTCAGCACTGCTCATAGGATCGCTGCCTCCGACTTCTCCCCCGAGAGCTGACAAAGAGACCCTTCTCACACCGGCGAGAAGCAAGCATTGATCCGACACTAACTGTTGACAGGCTGCAGAAATATTGATAGTGCATTTAGCAACAGTGCCCTGGATCTTGGCAGATGCGAATTCACGCTCTCCAATTATTTGCCCCCATTATATTGCCTCGTTCTGCTATGTATATTAACTGGCTGGTTTGGTTTGTTTAGCAGCTGCCTTCTTTTTAAGCTAATGCTCATTCCCCTTAACTGTGCACTTCCATAGCTTCTGCTCTGCCAAAAGGTTAAACAAATCTCATTATCCATCTCCTGCAGAGACCTCATTTCTACAGAAGGCCTTGAGCAGGGCAATATGATTGGCAAGAAGAAGGTAAGATTACAAGAAGCCGTTTTCCCACTTAGCCAAATACCAAGAAGAACAGAGACCATTTGAAATGATGCTCCACACGGGTCTCAGCAGCTGGGCAGAACATTCAGCTTCTTCTGGTTTCTGATTATTCTCTCATCTTCCCCTTTCAGTGTGGCACCCTCAGATGGTATCCCCCAACATGTCACCGCATTAAGAAGCTCAGGATAAAAGATGGTAGAAGTCAAACTGTCTCCGTACCTCCTGAATTTTGGCACTTTGCTCAAAGCCGCCTCTTAATGGCAAGGCAGCCCCTGCTGTAGTCCTGACAGCAGGGAGCAGGCTGCAAGAGGTAATCTCCCCCTCCCCTACCTACTCTCCAAGGTAAATCTCCCAAATGGGCCTGGTTTGCTTCTTGTAGAGGAAGGACTACTACCTGGGAGTGCCATATGTGTCATTCATGGGCATGTTATCTGGCTCACCACGGCTGAGCAGCTTGGGGCAACCAGATGCACATACACAGCCCCAGTGCTCTTCAGGAGCTGAGTTCTCTTGGTGGCCGACAAAACCCACTAGACTACATACAAAAAGGGAAGGCAGCCCTGATTTTAAGACCCTTATCCAAAGGTTTATCATACCACATGCCAAAAACGTCAGCAATTCACTTCAGTTCTCACTTCTACCTGAGGAGCTCAAACCAGCAACAAGGCAGCACCTCACCCATCAGACATGAGCCCCTCTGGTGAGGGGACACCATCCCATCTAAAATGGCTTACTTTGCAGATTAGGGAACAAGAATCACCCTGCCAGTGTGGATAGGAGCAAGCAGGAAGCTTTTGAGGAAGACATGCAGAGTTTCTCACATAGAGGGCGGAGAGCACATACTCTAAGCTGGAAGCCACTGGCTAAGGTCCTTGCAAGCTGATGTGATCCAGTCACAAGATGCACTCTGCCCATCAGCTTTGTCTCTTGATTAGCTCTAGGATGTCTACTTACTATCTAAGGGATGTCTGTCTAAAACACCCATTCTCCTGATTGAACAAGGTTTGGATCAAGATCTGGATAGAAGATTCCTCTATCTGTAGGTACGCTGGCTCAAGGTCTTACTGCCTGTGCTGTCCTGTGCAGCGAGCAGAGGGATGCCTTAGAGCCAGTCAAGCATGGGACAATTTGAGGAGTCTTCATCCCTAGATGTTTCCAAGATCCCACAGGACAGAGCCCTCAGTAACTCCATGCAAATGCAGTGGTCATCCTGCTTTGAACTCCTCCCCTGCTATTGTCCCTGAATCACTAATGGTCTTTGCCTGTCATCTAAGGCAGCTGCAATTATTATTGCTACTCTACCTCCACAGAGGCACTGAAGGGGAGACAATAGAAGAGGGAATAATAGAAGTTAAAAAGTATCCAAAGCATTGCCTACTTTTTAAATTAGATGTCAAACTGAAGTTGTCACAGTAATGACAGAAAATGTATTGCAGATTTCACCTCCCCTTCCCAAAAGGTTTGATAAACTTTAAATTAAAAACCAGTTGAGAGGAGTATGGCAGCTGTGCCTGCATCACCAATCCAGACAGCTCAGCTGCAGCAGGTCTGAAAGGAAAGGCTGCCCTTCTGAATTTCACTCTACACACATTTCAGAGGGTCTTACTTCAGATTAGCTTTGGCCTACCGCTTTGGACCGACCTTCCGTTCAGGGACTGCTCCTCTAGATAGTTTCCTCCAAAGGGAACCCAGTCCACATGCTCCGAGTTCACTCCAAAGCACAGTTAAATGAGGACAAGCAAAAGATAAGCAAAATATGCAAGTGCAGGCTTCCCTGGGGAGAGAGTTGCCTTCCTCGATTGTAAGAAGTTGTAGGTAAGTACTGATGGCATTTTGGACAGTTCAGTGTCAAGAGAAGCGTGGTGCTACGTGCAATAACAATATTCAGGATCTACCAGCTTGTATTCTGCCGCATTTGGCTCCCTTGCACAGTGTTAATGTTCTACCTATTTTGCCAAAAAACGTACAGAAGAAAAAATAAAGGAGACTTAGGTGACACTCCAATCACCATTCAGATCTCAAGGAGGAAGCTCTCCATGGGGATCTTATGATTTCACCTGAAGTTTAAGGAAGAGTTTGTTGTTTGAACGACACACCAATTTGACCAGGGAGATAGAGTGCAGGAAAGATGCTTAAAAATCCCTATGAACTAAGATAAAACAAAAATAAATAAATTACTGCTTATTGGGTGTTGTATTCTGTACCATCCACCCACAGAATCCAGCAGCAATGGAACAAAATGTCCTTGGGGCAGCCTCGTTAGCAAAAGCTCTTGGAGCTCGTTAGCCCAAGTGTAGACAAATTGAAAGTGTAGGTGGACACTAAATCCACCTCAAACTAAGCAGGCAGCTCTGAGCGTCAGCAGATCTATAATTAAGGTGGTATCTCAGTTCATTCTAAGACCTCAATTATTATTACTGCACCTAGAAGGCAGAGGGCTTTCATATAGAAAGATGTCAGGTCTTCAAACATAATTTTCCCTCCCCGTTTGGCAACAGAATTAGTGTAGCAATGCATCAGTGGAAGAAGTCAGCAGTTTAACAGTCGAGCACCACCATCTTGAATTTTCTTTCCTAATTAGTAGCAGGTAAGGTGGTGCAGGAAGCTCAGCCCCTGGGAAAGGCAAAATACTGCTGCTAAGTGAAAGGTGGTTCTGGACGCAGCAGGTTCAGATGCTGGACATCACCAAGGCCCTTTTCAAGATGGCTGGGGTCCCAGATCACAGCCAGGTGCTGGCCCCCCAACCAGAACACCTCTGCAAAGGACCACACGCCACCTTCAGCAGCAGCCACAGCACCTCCCCTAGCTCTCCACACAACCCAGGCTGTTGGGCACCTACACGCGACGGACTAAGAGAAGGCCCAATGAAGTGCTATAACCAGTTGTTCAAGACCAGCTAGTTAGACTTGATTTACACAGGCTAGGCTTGTCAAAAACCAGTGCACTTAGGGCCACTTCCTATTTCAGGATTTTTAAAGAAGTCAGCAATTTACTAAGAAAAATAATAACATGAGACCTCTGTTTCTACCGATGTTTCTATTTTAAAACTTTAAGATTTACTCAGGCTTCATAATATGTCTTTCAGGATCTTAAGTAACGCTGCAATAAGGTGTCAGTGTGTTGTTTGTGGGGTTTTTTCTTCTCTGTTTTTTAAAAAAAATTAGTTTCTAAATAGCTGTCTTGAAATACTACTCCTCTGGGGCTCAGCAAGATCTGATGAGCATCTCCAGTGCTTTAGGTGGGAACACCACCTGCAAGTGTACTGTATCAATCTTCATGCCTTCGCAGAAGTTAGTCATCCTCCAAATCACTCTCCCCACTGGCCGGGACACATGCCCTGATTGAGGACATGAGCTGGTCCTGGATCTGCTTCCTGGGGTTCTCCTCCAGGTCTGTCTTGATGGCACCCGACTCCGAAATCTTCCACTCCAATTCTGTGCAGAGCAAAACAAGAGAGCCACAAATGAAGAGGAGCAAACTGGAAAAAGCCCACCCTTGCTTCCCCAGTTGACTGCTCTTATCTTGCCATCACCAGCACCAAAACCAGGGCCCTGCTCTATTCCTCCCCTCCTCTTCCACTCCCAGGTCCCAAACCCTGCCCTGTCTCCTGCACCCATTCCACCCGAGCCCCCCTTCACAGCCACTGGTGCTGGCACAGGTTTCAGCCCAGGATGCAGAGCTCAGGGTACCGCTCTGCAGCCCACCAGTGGCATCCCCAGTGCCTCCCTGCTCCCTTTACAACCAGGACTGCAAAAATAGGTGATTGATACAGAGCAGCAGCTTTAGAGACAACTCTCCCAGTTCCACCTCTTTGTAACCAGGTAAGGGCAGAAGACAGGTTTGCCTATAGGTCACTGGTGAAAGAGTTGAGTACTGCTCACATTACAGCCGCTTCCATCGTTTACCAAGTTCATCCCAACCAGAAGAGACAGTAAATAGATTTGCCAAGGTGCAAAAAAAGCTGTAGCAATTCCACTTACACATCTGAATTACAGGAATTTTTCAGGGATGTACTATGTAAAGGCAATTCACCCCTTTCCCACTATGCCATACACCGATTATTAGTGCCTTAGCAAGACAGCACGGGAGACTCCACCATCAGTAGTAGGCATATTACCACGTAGACCCAAAATGGATAGCTTCCCAGAAAGGGTAGAAAGTCAGTACAACACATTCAGTTGAAACCTTTCTTCGAGGCCTGCTGGAAGCCTATCATTAAATCTCATTTCCTTCAGATATGCAACCCAACGCTTTCTTTAATAACCAACTGAAGTCACTTGGGCTTAGGGGAAAAGGAAGAAATGAGAGAAATGCAGAATTTCAGTGCCCAGCTTTCTGTGATGAATGAATTAAGCTGCCTCAGTCACCTCTGGATCACCTCAAAAATCAATTGTTTATGTGCTAGAAATGGGGGAAAGCTGACTGGAAGTTCTGCTACCACCTCTCACTTCAGTGCATAGTTAGGCAGCTGCTACAGTTAGTTAGCTGTTCTCCAAACAGCCACCTCATGGCTGAGCTTCCCCCCTTCTATCTGTCCAAGGCAGGAGAACATTTTCTACAGTACACACGCCAGATATCCTGTAAACTTCAGGGTCTAACTAAAACTACTTCTGCATTCTATCCTAGTATAGGCAGTGACATCATTCAGCAGGGACCTCGAAATGCTGCTTAACTGTGGTTCACTTCAGATAATGATGCCCTTAAATGTCTGACCCTGGAAAAGCTTGAAGGCATCTGGACCAATATGCCTACCCAGAAAGCTGCTGAGGGTCCTTTAACTCAAGTAAAATCCACTAGGTTACATCTGAGTCACATCTGCTTTCCAAGAAGAGCCTTCTTCACTGCTGACCTCAGTCTTTTAAGCACCACCGTAGATTACCATCCCTGACCAAACACCTCCAAGCTGCAGCTTTCACTGAAGAGCTACAGCGCTCTGCAAGACCTGCATCACCACCCTCATCTCCTGCAGCATGTCATGCTGGTGAGGCTGCATACCCCAGCCTACTGAAATGGGCAAGCAGAAATAGGTCTAGGGAAAACTGTGGCCTCCAGGAAAGGTAACAGCCTCTCCCCCTTCTGCCCTGTGCATCCTGAACCACAGGGGGAGGGATTTAATGTGCTGTCACCTCTAGGAGATGGCAAGAGGAAAAGGAAGCAGCCCAATTTCAGGCTAGCAGCCCCATTTGGGCAGATGGGCGGGTTGTCTTTAAAGGTTCGCGAGAGCCTGTGCATCAGGTACAAAGATATGCCATCGGCTTGCACGCAAACCAAGCAGCCCTACAATGCTACTCAAACACCGGTTATCAAGTGCACAGATCATCAAGTAACTGGGGGCAAGGTGAGTCAGTCAGGTACACGAGCCCCAGAGAACGTGCGTGGGTACTATTTACCCTTCAATACAGTCAAGAAAGTTTGTTTCACTCCATACAAGGTGTGAATTCTTGTACATATGAGATTAATATCTGTATGTTGGTCTGCTGGGCCACTCAGAGCCTTAACTGCATGTTGTTGGACAGAGAAAACAATAAAATATTAAATAAATAAAAAGGTTTGGGGTTTATTTTTATACATGGTTTTTAGTAGCTCATTTTTCCTCCTAAGCCTCGCTTCTCTCATTCTCAGTTTTGCTTTTCCTTTGGAAGACCAGAGATACAGACACTCACCGTCCCTTGTCAGGTTCATGCCACCAAACACCAAAGGCCCAATGAACTGAGCTTTGATGTCTCCCTCCAGGTAGATGAATATCGTAGGCAGGTTCTTATCGGGGTAGTTGGGAATGCAGGTGGTAGAGATGGCTTTGATGAATTTCACATCTCTGAACTTTCTTGCAAGGCTGCTCATATGTTGATTTATTAAGGCACAGAGTGGAATTCTGTGAAGAAAAGTAACAGACATACATGGGGGGAGGGCAGAGGGGGAATAAAAATAGAATGACAAATGAGAGAGTAATCTGCTCCAGAAAAAAGGGTCAGAAATATCAGCTCAATAAGTAGCATTTATGGAAAGACAGATGTACCAGAAGCAACCCCTGAATGCTTTTTGTTGTCCAGTATTCCAGCCATCAAAGGAAGTCAGCAACACCAAAGGTTTGGGTGGGCTTTTTGGTTTTAAGATATCAGCAATACAACCTTCCCCTCTATCATACACAGAATTTGGTTCATGAAGAGATGATATTTAGAAATTGCACAAACTAGAGCAAAATAGAAAGAAAAGCAGCTCCTGGAAGAATGAACACAAATGACAACGAAGACCTGCGAGGCCCTTAGAGACAATCAACAAACCCAAGGATTTGTAACCCTTTGCAGAAAACTCTAGCAACCTACCAGACCTTTCTGACATGTTTTTCCATCATGCTGACCAGACTAGAAACCTTACCCACTCCCTTTTTATTCCTGTAGAAACCAGGCTAAAGACACACAGTGTTCCTTCTGATGCACAGCCCCCGACACTTGATCTAGAATAATTTCCAAAGCTTGGATATTTCAGTGGCAACAGCTACCTCTGTGGCAGCTCTACGGTACAGATCATGCTCTGCTGCATGTAAGAAAGACAATGAGGTGCTGGAGCAGGTCCAGAGAGGGCAACAAAGCTGGTGAGGGGTCTGGAGAACACGTCTTATGAAGAGCAGCTGAGGAAACTGGGATTGTTTAGTTTGGAGAAGAGAAAGCTGAGAGGAGACCTTTTAGCTCTCTACAACTGCCTGAAAGGAGGTTGAGTGAGGTGGGGGTTGGTCTCTTCTCAAGTAAACAGTGATAGGACAAGAGGAAATGGGCTTAAGCTGCACCCGGGGAGGTTTAGGTTGGAACTGAGGAACAGTTTCTATATTGAAAGTGGTGTGGCCTTGGAACAGGCTGCCCAGGGAGAGGGTGGAGTCACCATCCCTGGAGGAGTTCAAAAAACATGTAGATGTGGCACTTCAGGACACGGTTTAGTGGTGATGAGAAAGTTGGGTAGATGGTTGGAATTGATGATCTTGGAGGTCTTTTCCAACCTTTATGATTCTATAAAAAAAGTCCCTGTGTTAACATTATTTTAGAGCTAAACTCAGAGCAGTCTTGAGCCAACAGTAGCAGGATTACCAATTCCATTTTTTATTTCTTAGGACTACAGAATCAGTTCCTTAATTTCCACAATTTCACAGCTACACACTTGTCTAGAGTATTTTCAGCTACTGACAGTGAAAGGTTTAAAGGGTAAAAACAGATTCTTACCCTTGTTTGTAGAGGTGCAGGACTACCCATATACCTCTTCCAGCTTTCGTAACCTCCTGAACATAATCTTTTCCTGAAATCTCCAAAACTTCCCCAAATTTATTCTTTATTTGAGCTGCTTTCATTTCTGCTATTCTTTGCTGCCTGAAAAACAAGGAATGGGAAAGAAATCTTAAAAATAGGTGCATTTTTGATAGAACAACACTTAAAGGAACAGGTTGAAACCTAGACTTCAGAAGCACATCACAACCTTCTTCAAACCCCAGAGCAAAATACAAAAGTTGACATAGTCAACTGATGCTCTTGTATTTGCATCACAAGCTAAAGCCACCAACATGCAAGAAGTAAAAATGTTTCACGAAACTTCCTCTTTCTACCCTCAGCAGATACTATACTACCACACTAAATGGCAAAAAAAATCCATGAGATGGTCGAGATGAAGAGTTAATGGAAAACCAACGCTGTAGTTACATAAATCTGCAGCACCTTAATCTCATTCATACGAAAATGGAGGAGCCTTGGAGGTGATTTTCAAGGCTCTCAGAATCCCCAGCCATGCACTCAGCAGGTGCACATTATCTGCAACAGAATTTTGCAGAGATAGAGGACACTGAATTTAAACTCAGTTATCCTATTAAAGACACTTAGAAACTCTACAAGAGACCAAAGCACAACCCATTTTTTTTTTTTCCCCTATCATCAGGCCTAACAACATCCTTCAACAATTACCCAAGAGCATTTAAAAGAAAAAAACCTCCAGTTTTCATTAAAGCCAAATTCTGCATGCTGCTCTGACCTGTACATTTCAATAGCTTTCTCATCTTCCTCATTAAATTCATCTTCATTCTCTTCTAGTTCTTCCAGAGTCATGTCCTCATAAGTTTTCACTAGAATGAAGGAAACATCAATTCAAGCGAAACATCATTCAAGGATTAAAACTCATCAGCTTTTATTAGTCCAACAGAATTTATTTACTTTAAAGAGAGATTAACCATAGGAAATATGGCCTTTGTGAAGTGCTATTGTTACTGGATTTGTAATAACTACTACACACTTTAAAGATATAGATGGAAAGCCTATAACGTAAATGACTGTGAGCTGAAGGCTGCCTAGACTAGCACATGACTACCTGCAGTAGCTTTCAAGTTCGGCAGCTGCAGCAAAGATGTGTCTAACACATACACAGACAAAACACAGCAGGGATGCCCGAACGATGGCAGATGGAGGAAGCCATAGGACAGATAATGTCATGAGATACTTTTACTTGCACATTCACATGGCAGACTCCCTTTGCACTGTTCTTATTTCAGTTTTCAAACCTTTACTTCTATAAAAATACAGAGCTGACATCAAGAACAAAGCTTTCCTGCGCTGGAAGGACCCACGCGTTCAGGAACATATTTGTTCGGCACTGTTGACAAATGATCACCCTACACGAGAAGCAGCTTTGGTAGCCCCTACAGTCTTAGGAAAGGCCGGCCACATTGCTTTACAGGCACGTAAACATCACTGCTGGGCCTTTCTTTGCACAGTCTTAGCCCAGGAGCCTTCCCAAGATTTGTCCTGCTGCCCAAGTTGGCTGATCACCCACCAAGAGACTTCTGAAGGATGGCAAGCTGCTCCTCTTCCTTTGCGCGCTCCTGTTCCTCCAGGTTTTCCTTTGGAGGAAGGATACCTTTCTTGCGCAGGATGTCATTCCATTCCGTGTCTTTATTTGGGTCCTACAATAAAACAAGGAACGGATGATGCACACTCAGGGGGAACTTTACCACTCCCAGAACCTAACCCGTGCACGTCTTTCAAGAGATGCAGAATACTGCTAAACTGCTGTCTGGAGGGTGCCAGAAAGGCACAGTGTGGATCCTCCTGATGCTGATGTTTCTTTTCAGATCAGCACTGTAAAGAAGACTTCATTCTACTGCACTCACAGCACACACAGGAGGTCTTGGTAGGGTGCAAAAGTCTGAAGCCTTGTAACCATCACTGCAGCTCTCACAAAGTGAAAGGGGAGGAAATCAGCTGGGTGACCAGGAAGCACACTGGCCACAGCTCTCACGTTCAGAAACTCAAGCAGAACAGTCCATCAGATCGGTGGTTGTCGCCTCAGGAAGCGCCTGTGAGAAGACACACAGGCACCAGCCTTGCAGGCCTAGTTCTAGGTATAGGGGAGGTCTCCTTGGTAGACGTGAGTCAGTGTGACTACACAAGTGCTTAGAGAGAAGCAAGTACAGTCTCTGCCAGACAAGCCTATTATAGAGAATCAGCTCTAAATCTAGACCTAGACCATTCCTCAAAGTTAACAGGAGATTTTATTGGGAAATAGCCACAATAATCTTGCAAAACAAGGCCAACAGGAATGCACATAGTGTCAAAAAGTTCAGTAGAAGTCAAATAGCTTTTTCTTTTTTTTTTAAATAATTAGAAAAAAAGAAAAATCAGTGATAAGCACTCACGGGCTGATTTTGCTTCCTTACTATCGTGACCTATGTTCACTGTGAAAGCTGAATTTAACTACAGCTTTACTATGGCTTGCATCTACAGAGCTTACACCAGAGCAGTTCAAGACTGTATCTGTTCTCTAGACCAACACACAGTTCTGGTAAAGAAGAAAATAAGGAAAAACAAACAAACAAACAAAGTAGAACAGCAAATAGCACACCAGATGACTTTTTGGGTTGTTGGGGTTTTTTTGTTTTGTTTTGTGGGGGGTTTTTTTGTCTGTCTGTGGTAATTTTTCCCTCAGCACAGCATTTCACGGCATCTACTGTGGTTTATCGACACACTGAAGTGCCTGAAACACCCACCCGCCCATCTGCTTACTACAGAAGGGAAACACACACCGTACTCGGGCGGATATATATAAA
>JAAGNO010025711.1:50516-63009 GCA_033439905.1 Ceryle rudis | reverse complement strand
TTTCCAAAACAACAAATTAAAAAAAGCATCAACACTTACTATATCTTACATATATTTCATGTCTGTGAAAAGCAATTTTTTTGTATATGTGTTATGTAAGTATCTTGAGGAACTTTCACTGGAGACATTTTGAGGCAAAGACATCCTCAGAAAGAAAGAAAAAATGTAAAAAATTATGTCTACTTTTCATTTTTTTTACAATTTTTTTTTTTTTTTAAGTAACTTCATTTATTTCACAAATGGTTTAAGCTTCTGCAATTTGTATGTTTTTCAGGAATCATTTCTGACTCAAAATTGAAATCTGAACTGATTGTGATGTGTTTCCCCCCAAAAGAATTCAATTAGTAGAGAGTATATCTGAAAAAATAATTTGAAAATGGAACGTGACTTTCCACAGTGTTCTAAAAGTTGTGGAAATAAGCATGTTTATAATTTCCCTCCTATGTGCAATGTCTGTCATGGGATTGGGGAGTTAGGAGTCTGAGAACAGACATCAAATACATTTAGCATCTTTTCACCTCTAATACTTGTATAACTGCAGGAATGCATGCTGAAAAGAAGAAAAAATTTTTATGGGGAAAAAAAAGAATAATAAATAGACAATCGAGATGAGAGGAGGTGCTGAGAAACTGGCAGGAATAGAAACAGAAGAAGAAAATTTGAAGTAGGAAATGTGAACTAGGGTGAGGCTGATCATTGATGGGAAGTAGGTAACCATTGAAAAAGTTCCCTGAAAATGTGTTAACACTATAATACATCTTAATGAATGAATAATTTTTGAAGCATATGTATTACAGACTTTAAGTTCTTTTTTCCACTGAGTATACACACACATGTAAGTATAATTCCCTATTTTTAACAGCCACATTTTTGCTGAGTGCCTCATTTGGGATTGCTGCCAGGCAGGTTAAATTCTACTTCCATATAATCTCTGCCACAGTGGAACATGGGAGCTATTCAGGAAAGACCGCTACATTATCCTCTGGATAGCATATGGATTTCTATCACCTCTTGACATTCATCATGTATTTATATTAAGAATATCTTTTATAATTTGTCAGCACAGGGAACCCTGACCACCGGGGCATCTATACCACATTACAGTACAAAGAAATAGTAAGGGAAACTAGTATGACTGAACTAAGGATACATCAGCAATATGAGCAAGCAGAGCTGATGTACATCTTGTAATTGCTAGCTATTTCTTTAAGTATGAAATCATCTGCTTCCAAAATGTCCTGTTTTGTTTTGTTTTCTAGTGTTAAGGTAATCACACACCAAAAACCAAGATAGCAAGGAGCAGACTGATCTATTCCTATTTTCTTTGCACTGTACCTGCCTCTCTGAATAGTCCTGGAAACAGTAATGGGACTTCTCAAAAAGATGTCTTGAATATAAATAAAGGCACCACTGACTATTGCTGATTTGATGTCAGGCCAAATGCTCAACCTGTGTTGTTTGACAATACTATTCACCCTTATTGAACTGTGTAAGACAGTTTTCTAACCAAATACTTGCATTTCTTTGATAATGGATGCCTGCATAAAACATATTTTGTCTACTCTTCCTTTGTTGGATAACATATGTTTAAGTCTGTTTTTTACAAAAGAATCCATGAATTATTTTGTAGCTACAACATCCATTGTGCAGCTAAAGCCTCCCTCACCTGTCTAAAAATATAGGGGGCTATAATGTCCTAGGGAATAGGTTAGAAAAAGGAGAGTGACTAATAAATTAATCCTAACCTACATTCTATTACTGAAAAAGAAAAAAAACCAACCAAAACAAACAAACAAAAAAACCACTCCAGATTTTCTGCCCTTAGTTAAATTTAGTGTGCAAAACATAGATTTCACATGCTTTTGCTTAAATATCTCTTGGTGTTCTATGAAGCAATCAGAATTTTAGATTCAGTTTTGTGCTTTGTGTTAAAAGCATAGATGTAGTTTGGTAAGATACAAAAAAATTACTTGTAAGTTGTCAGATCTGTGACTTGCCTTGAAAAAGCTTGCCAGAAGCAGGTGTTTAGTACCTCCTGATAGTCATAGTCTTTTACCCAGTTGTGCTGATATTACTGAGAGGCAACAATTTTCTCTCTGTAAAAGAGTCTAGGTATCCACACGGTTACTCTTTCATTTGAAACTCTTGACAAAGGGGAGCTCACAATTCTTATGGGCCTTAATGGTGACTCTGAATGAACAGATCCAACCATTTATAATAAGAAATGCATCCTCTAATGAAACACTCTTTTCCATGTACAGCAAGTCTTTAAATGTTCTTGTTGACCAGAAAGAGGCCATTTTTTTCAATATTGGTGTGAGCTGTTTGAGAAGAACAGATAAGCAGAGGAAATTCTAGAATGGACAGCAAAAGCATTTATCTAGCCAGGTCTAAGGTACGGGACTTAAAACTTCAGTGGTATTCTTCAGCAGACATGAGATATGCTTGCTTCTTACTTCATCTGCGTATTATCTGTAGCAACAGGCTCCTCAGTTCAAGGAGGCATTTTGACATGATGAGAATACAAGTTATGACAATAAGGAAATGCCCTATTTTTTATTTGCATTTGTATTTATTACAGAATGTCTTTGGAAAAGTGCATGCTTCATGCTTCAATTTATAAAGTCATCACTTTTTGCTTATATTTCAATCACAGTGAAGGTATTGTCCGGGGTAAGAATGGGGTAAGAATGGTCTTAAGCATTTGTTAGGTGGTTTTTTGATTCAGAAACTGTAATATTTTGTACCTGAAAACATGCAGAGTTATGCAAATATGTGCTTTATGGACATTTTTAGAAGAAGCGATGTCAGCTGAGTTATTTCTTTCATAAACAGACTGTTAGGGTATTCTGTATGAAGGAACAAAACTGGAGAGAACATTTTATGAGTGAAGGAAGAGCAGTAACTCATGCTATCAGAGAGAAAACATTATATAATCATTATTTATATGGTGGCTTATTTCCTTCCCTCTACTCAGTCTTTTTTGTAATTCTTTCTTTTCCTGATAATTGTTCAATTTTTCCTTTGTAATTTAAAAAGTCCACCTTTCATCATTAAAACAATATTGGCACAATAGGTTATTAGTGAAGTAAAGAAAGAAAAAAGAAATCTGACATTATGTGTGATAAAATAGAATTCATTATACTTTCTCATTTTGTTTTGGTCAATATATTTAAGGTGACTGTGCATGAAACATATTTCGCCCAACGGTTGTTCCATTGCACATGCAATATGAATGGAATTCAGAGTTGTATTACTGGTACAGAAAATCAGAAGATTGCATTAACAAGTGGGAATGTTTCTCCACATGGATGTAACAAATTATAAGCTTAAAAGAAGTTAGGAACATGTGAGCAGAATCAAGCATCCTCATGTTGAACAATACATTTAGTTAGGCAGTGGATCTATGTTTCTGAATCAGCCACAATATGCTGGGGATGGCCTACTGAGTGGAGACTCAAAATGTCTAAAAATGAGCAGCTCCCCTTCTGAGATGTAAAGGGGCTAGGGATTTATTTTTCTATATGCTTAAAAGCTGTAGCTCATAGGGTATTCCTTTTGTTTTCTAGTCTTCCATTATCAGCAATGATCTTAACATCTTTAACCTTTCATACGACAGGTTCACCATTAAATGTCAGATAACTTGTTTCATAGGCTAATTTTTCTTTTTCTTTTTTTACACTTATGTCAACATCCATGACATTATAGCTCTTTAAACTTCTTCAGTGAAATATGGTGTCAGAAGAAAACGTTTTCTAGTCCAGAATTATATATTCTAGAGCCGTATTCACTGCATTGAGCTTCACAGGTCGTCTAGCAATGCATTATCCGTAAACATTTTGGATCGTAATCTATTTTTTTTGCAGGGAAAGAGACATTAATTGGAATACTGTCACTTTGGTTATGAGCATTCTTCTAAATCAAACAACTTTCTTTGATATTCAGAAATTGTTATAGTTGTATTTTCCAAAAATTAAATACATTAATTTCTTTCCTTCCCTTCAAATTTGTTTGTCCTATAGATAGTATAATACACAGCTGTATGTAAAAAATGGAGAGGAGGTAAAAAAATTCTGTTCCATTTGGCAGCTAAGAAACCAGAAAGAAGTGAAGGCAAGTTCTGGTTTAGGGTGCAAGGACCTCACCTGGAAAATATACAATATGTACATTATAAATGCAGACTCTAATGAAGTGATATTTGTTGATTTCTTAGATCCATTTATTTTGCTGTATTTTTTCGTACTTGTGCACCTTTTGGGAAACCCCCTTGAGCCTGTGCTACTGAGAAGCAACAAATTAGAGCACAGGGACAGGAGTGAGCCATAGCAAACCACAGAAAATTACGTTCTTGCTTCCAAGTTTGAAGATGTCCTGTCTTCCTGAAGTTAAGTGCTTGTGTTGAGACATGAGAAGAAATAGCAGAGCTCTTGTCTCCCATTCTTCCCTTAGTCCTACAATAACATTGGCATTGTTCATGGTTCTAGTGCAGTGTCACAATTCTCTCCTGCTTTCTGTGTCTGCTGGAAAGCTATTCCCATAGGAAACTGGAGGAATCCTGCAACATTACTCTGAGAATTGTGCTATAGTAGGGGGTTGGAAGATAGAGATTAATGGGGAGGAAGCAAAAAGTCAACAAATCTTCTCTGCCAGAACATTTATGCTATGTACAGGAGGAAGGGACTGATGTGGAAGAAGGATAAAGTGTGTTATTTTTTGCTGTAAGAAAGGCTATAGCTGTCTTCATCCTAGGTTAGCAGGATGCGCTCAGAAATGCGGCATGCTTATTCATGGCTCTCGAGGTTTAAAAGTTCATGTGTTTTTGTAGTCGATGAGGTAAATAATTAAACTTTTGAAGATGGCTAATATAGCAAAAATGATTAGCAAAGAACATGACATTGGTAGAATTTTTAATTGATTTCAGGAACGAAAGGAAATATAACCTGTTATTAGATGAAGAAACAGGAATATTTAGATGAACTTTGACAATCTCTCTCTGAACTTTTTTCCAGAGGATCTTAGAGTACTTTATAAATGTTAATGAAAGTGATTCGTGCTATACTTTGCTTATTTTACAATGAATAAAAAATAAACATATATTCTAAGCTTATAGAAGAGATTTACATGTAAATCTTATTTTTCCCTACCACATAGGCCTGAGACATTTCTAGCAAGTTATTTTTAAAATATACCACCTGGAGGTATCACCTAATATTTTGAAAGATTATATAACTGATATCTTTTATTTGTTTATTTCATGTACCTACTACATCACCTAAAGGTGAAAACTAAAAAAAAAGGTATAGTTAAATTCATACTGATAAACTGAAGTCTACATTCTGAGACATATTTTTTTGAACCACGTAAGTCTGGAGCTCACCATAATTTTTTCAATTCAAGCAGAATTTTTGGAAACTGTTATGTGTTATTGTAAGGTGTATTTTTAACCTGGGGTCGCTACAGGGCAAAGACAAGGGATAGTACACTGTTTGACCTGTCACAGGAATTCCAGATAAAACCCCAGAAGTTGAGTCAGAGATAATCACAAGATCTGGAATCTGCAATAACAAACTGTTCATATATCTACCTGTCAGACGTCTTCCTCTAGGAGAGTGACACAAGGTCACTGAAATGGCTACTTTCCATCCTTTTTCTTTTTTTTCCTGGACATAAGGTGTGGTAAATGGAGAATCAGATATTTAGAGGACAATAGTCTTCCATAAAGATTAAGTGATTTTAATTCAGATGTTTGTTATTTAGGCATTTTTGTCCTTTTTTGCACCTCACCATGAAAAGTAGTATGCTGATCAAGGCAATACTGTTAGTTTTGTCACCTTCTTGAGAATATTTCCAAGTTTTATTAAAAGAATATGTTCCATTTAAATCAGATATTAGCTTTTTTATTAAATGAAAATAAGAATACGTAGAAGTAGAGAGAGAATCACAAAAATGCAAGATGTATCAATTATTGAGTTCAGTAAAGCAGTTCTGCCTGGAACAGTAGAATATATGCCATCAGGTGTATGGTATGTACAAGCAGTACCACTGCCCTCCCAGTCCTATTCCTTTATACATTTTTTAAATAAAATTCCTAGATTCAGAAAATTTTGGTTTAAGAACTCCTAGCAAAGTCACAGCTGTGGCTGTTCAAGTAATAAGGGCTGTAACATTTTTTGTCTAAATGGGTAATGTTAGATAGTGATGTGACAATGCCAAACTCTTAGACTTCAACATTCTCTGTTTTCTAAAAATAAAAATGTTCAAATTTTTAGAATCAGGCAGTTTTATCTGTGATTATCTTCATTATAAGAAGACGGATCGCGTTTAAAAGCAAAAGCAAACAAGCTACAATCTTGGCTCTGCTAGAGTGTTTAATCCATGTTCATTTTCACTTTACCTGCACACTCTGGAGGAGAACTAGTAAGGAAAATGGAAAAATACACGTTGCTTTAAGTTGGATAAGCTGAAAGAGGAAGTGTGTTTGAATATTCCAGATATATTCCTCACTTAATACTTCTATGAGGGAACTGAAGAACAGAAGTGATTACACTGCTGCTCCTGCAACCCTGCTCCTCATACATTCTGGGTACCTCATAACCTTCTATATTTTTATCAGTGCCATGGCCAGCTTTAAGACAGTGCTATTCTCGTTTGTCGGGGCAGGGAGGGAACTGCAAGCTGCCTGAGTTCACACAGGACATTGGTGCAAGAGCAGGCAATGGAGCTCTATTCTCCTGGGTCGCACATTGGCACTCTGACAACTGAACCCAACTTCCTTCTCTCTCAGCCTGGACAGGACACAGAAATGTATTCATTTGGCAAAGAGGGAGGGGAACCTCTGCATCCCTTCCTTATTTTGTTTTTATTTTGGAGGGCCTGGTTGCAATTCTCATGCAGGGCAAGGTTATTTAAACTTGATGATCCATAGCCACACGTTTTTCTGTATTTCCTAAAGTATATAAGGAATGAATTCCAGTGGACAAAATCCACATAACCACACAAAACACAGTACTGGTGGCTTTTACCAGTGTATATAATGAATGTTAATAATTCATTGTTGGTCAATGTGCATCTCCATTTACTATAATTTATATTTATATGCATATAGTAGATTTTTAAAGGTAAAAGAAGCAGTGTGAATAGCTTATGTTCAATGAAAATGATTTTTTCTTTTCTGTTTTTTCTTTTTTTCTGGTTTTATAAAGTTACATTAAAAGACACATCTAGAAACTTTTTATAGTTGAAAGGAAGGTCCATTGTTTTGAATGACTTCATGATCATACTATTTATAAAACTGAATTTGTTTTCCTCATTTTCTGAAAAAGGTGCCTTCCTGGTTAAGTTAATTTTATGTCTATGTAATATACTGCTGTTGGACCAAAATAGACTACGGTAGTAATATTTTATAATACTTATCAGTGTCACTATTTTTTCTTGCTAGTTCTGTTAAGGTAGCACTGTTCTTTTTCAGATGTCTCCACAAAAATGAGACCATAGGTTCTTTGGGAAAAAAAAAAATTCTCCTCTACAGGGTGTGTATCTGTATTAATTTTTTTGTGTTAAACACATATTCATACTTTTAATAATCAGATTAATTCTCTGTATTTGAGGAAAGATGCAGAACTTTTCTGAGAATATAGTTGAACTCAAGTTTCCTAAGAACCTGAGAGTCTTGGTTTTACAGCCGACGGTATATCTCAGTAGTGACATGCGTTTGCTACTTCAAGCCAAGTAGATTGTGTGTCTGCGTGTGTATTTTTGTGTAATGGATTGTGCAGTGGGCTTTGTAATGGGCTGAATTTAAGTAGCAGTTGATAGTATGTCTCAGAATAGCAAAAGCAACAACATAGATTTTCATATCTAAGTTTGTCAGTTCTACAATGAGTTAAAAGCAGTAACTATTTTTCTTTTGGAAGTGCATTGTATATATCACAGTAGAGGCTGGAACTAAGTGGCAAAGCTGGTATATGCTTAATGCCTCATGGACACCTCTGTCTTGATTTTCTTGTTCTATACATACAATTTTTCATAAAGTAGAAGAATTTGAAAGGATAAAATGGAGGTGGGAAAATTGTTTAAAAAATTGTAAAATAAAACCCAGTTGATAATCAACATTCCACTTTGGTTGTCTTACTGAGTACAGAAAATTCTGTATTAAAGCCACATTTGTTATAGCTGAAAGGGAAGGGGGTAGAAGAACTATTCTGAAGAATTACACAGGGAGGGTGGGGGGTTTAGAAAATGTAAATAGTGGAGGAAGAGTGGAAAATATAAATTGAAGATGACTTTTAAAATCATCATTTCCCTCTTCAGTCAGCAGTTATTTTATGGAAAAAGAGCAGCAGTTTTATCACTTAAATTTAGCACTGGTCACTCTACTTAGAGCCTGATCTTTCAGTTGCTGTTAAGAGCAACTAGCTCTTTAGAAAGCTGAAAAAAACCCACTAATTAATACTAGATAGTTGTAGATAGTGGGTTCCCACAGATCACTGATTTCAGTGAGTTTTAGATGATAATCTTATGAAAGAAGTTGGAAATCAACTGTCCAATATTCATGTGCAATCCTGCTGTTACCCCACAGTGTCAATGCATTACATTTGTCCCTCGATCAGAAGCAATACATCCAAGTGGGAAACTAGCAAAGCATCAACCTTCCAGTGAACCTGTTGTGCATTTTCTGCAGCACTTTGATCAGTTTGGGGCATTTTTCACAGCTGCTGCTAAATGACACCAGCCAGTTCAGATGTTGTGTAATTTTGGGATTTACATTGTAAATACTCAGTAAAATAAATGCAGTCACTTTCACACAGTTCTATTACGTCACCCCACATATCATTAACATTTCATTTGGTCCACTTCAGAAGACAGTGCTTACCTGGTGTCACCAAAATATATGTGCCCAAGTAAATATTACAGTAACATTTTCTTCATAGAGAATGCTGTCATGCTTTGTCATTTACAAGTCAATTCTTAAAACTCTTCCAAAAAGAAACTTTCCTGTGATGATATCACTTATGTTCAGGTGTTAGTATGAAGTCAGAAGTTACTGTCTACCCACTGGACCATAAAGAATTTTTCAGTCAGGTGCTATCCAGTTCCTGTGGAAGCTCATTATGTTCATAAATCACTCATAACACCGAGCAAATAAGTATGAAGGAATTTGATTCCAAGTTTCCATTCCTCTGTTGGACATTCAGCTCCTGCTTTAGCCTCTAGAAAGGATTGGCTTATTTGTCCATTTGTTTTTCTAAGGGAGACAAAATGAGCTTCAGAACTAATATAAAAAACTTAGATGTAAATACCACCTTCATTTAGGAAATCATATATGAAGAAAGTTATCCTTTTTTGCACCCAGCTAGCTTTACCCTTAAATACAAATATCTTACGTGGATTTTCATAGTTCTTCTTTCTTGTGATCCTCCTTCTATTGTAGACATTTCAGGATTTATTTATTTAAGTGGAGGCTAAGAAAATTACAAGGAAATACCAGTACTCAAACTGTTTCTGATGTTTCCTGTTCTTAATGCAGTTAGGTCCAAATACATAGTACTTTTAAATTTTCATGGCAGTAGATCCAAGTTATTATATTTGTGGATATGAAGTAATATCATCAGTCTAAACACTGATTATGTACCATCTCTCAAGGTGTTAAAAAAATGGCTGGATGTGGCACTTCAGGACATGGTCTAGTGGTCATGGAGGTGTTGGGTAGAAGGTTGGACTTGATGATCTTGGAGTTCTTTTCCAGCCTTAATGATTCTATGATTCTGTGACTCTATGATTTGTCTAAACATATTGTGTGTTACTAAACCATAACAAACAAGAAGGGAAGAGATTCTTGATTTGTACAACTCCTTTATCTTATAACAGGACACTGTTCTGAGCTCTGTACTTTTTTGTAAGTAATACCGTTATATTGAACAGAATTTGCTTTCTCACTAAATAATGGATGTTGTAGTTGAGAAAAACACAGGTATGGAAAAAATAACATCATCTGGTATCACTCAACATACTCTTCAATTTATCAGTTTTCTTGTCCTTTTTGAAAAATAGATCTGTCAGTTCTTAAAATGTTGTACATGAAGAGTACTGTAGCTGCCAACTCTTTAGCATCACCTGTTAAAAGAAATTATTTTTAGCATTCTGATCCTGAACACGTCAACTGAAGTCATTATACGTAGCAAAGCAACTGCATGTAGCTATTCCTAACTCCATGTATTGAGTGCCTGGGTAGGTCTATCCATGTATAAAATTTATACAACTGAAACATGAGTCAATACTATTCTTCATGCATCATCAACAACCATTTCATAGTCTAGCAAAGCCCATAGTCTAGGATAAATTAAGGGATAACTTCCCTGATGAGCTAGAATCAAGGTGGATTTCTAGAATTCTGGAAGAATATTGCTTTTCCAATGACCAAGGCAGATTTTTTTCTCATTGAAAACACGAGATAGAAATAATTTCTGGAAGTGAGAGATTGGCTAAAAAGTGTTGTCATCAGTTGGAGGGAAGTAATAAATTTATTAAAACTTTACTCAGGGAGAAATTTTATGCTTTAGCAAAATTACTGATGGTTATACAAAGAACCTTCCATGGTATTTATGAATACTATGAAAAGTGGAATTAGGTTTTCTGGAACTCTGTTTATAATGACTTTGTCTGTTGACCTCAGGTTAATTATGAGGGAGGCCCCACCTGAGGGAGAAAGCATATCACAGAACAAAAGGGATCCATTTTTTTCACTCTACTGTTTGCATTTTATCCTTTCTTCTTTCATCTGTTTTCATCTTATGGAAGTGATTATAAGTGCTAATGAGACATTTGATCTTGCTTCAGGCAGTCATTTTCTGGTTAACACAACAGGAGTATCAAGCATCTATTTTGGTGTTGTAGGAAGGCAACAGGCTGAGGTCACATATTCTTGTCTCTTATACCTACCTATCCAGTTGCAGCAATCCTTTTTCTGTTACCTGAAATACTTATTACACTATTTTATTTTTCTGTCTGCACCTCTTATGTGAACTTCTTGTCACTAATTTATCTCAGGAAAAAATAGAACTCTAACAGGTGTTTCCAATTTAGAAGCTAGTCAGAAGTATTCAAAACTTTTTTATTTTTTTCTTTTGGGAGCTAATTCTAGTCAAGTTGAGAATTACATATGTGTTGTTTAGTTCAAGAAACAAGGGGTGACTGATGAGCAGAAGTAACGCTTGAACCTAGGACCCAAGGATTAGAGTTTAATAAATCGGGGTATCAGCCTACGGAGAACAGTACTGTTTGACAACATGATTTCTTTCATGTTGGCTTAATTTTTCAGAGACCATAACCAAACCTGGCAGTTCTGAGACATTTGTTTCATCAGTCATATTTATCAGCAGAAAGTCAGAAAATACTTTTGGGCTTGTGTTCCTCAAGAATTGATAATTATGTGTATAGACAGCGCTGCTTGTATTACGTAGTACACCTAGTGGAACTGGGAAAGCACTTTCAGTTTGAAGGAAGCACCATCGCAAAGATCCAAGATATGTGTACCAGGCAGATACAAAAGATTTCATCCATGAGTATGAATTTTGCTTTTGAGGAAATAAGCCCTGTTAATCACTGTTGCTCTTTTGTTGTGGTATAACCAGTTTCTTGTTGATAACTTGCATGTGGAGCTCTCCTACTGCCTACTTTCTATAAATTAAAGGTGACAATTTACAGGAGACAGACTTGTGAGATGTCTTCTAGAAATGAACAGAGGAGAACAGAGAGGATAATTAGTGGAAATACTTTCCTATAATCCCGTTGTTCTAAGTAGTACTGATAATTTTTACACTCTTGCCCTGAGACTCATAGCAAATGCTGCTAAATATGTGTTTGCATATGCATTAAGTCTGGTGGTCAATGAAATATTTTCCAAAATTTAATCACAGTGCAGAATGGTATATGATCTTCAGATGTATTCTGTAGGCAAAACCAAATTTGCGAGTTGCCTTAATTTTATTCTACCTAATACTGGAGCAAAACTTTGGACTTAACAAACAGCTTTTACTAGAACGCTTAAAAGCATACAAAAATTAGAAAAAAAAAAAACCCTGCAGACTTTGCTTTTGGTATGTGGACAAAGGAGAATGGGCCTAGAGAGAAAAGAATAAGTTTCTCAAACTAAACCTTTAAAAGCTGGTGAATTGTCAGCATTTTCTAGAGTTTTTTTACCCAAATTTTTTCCTCTGAGAAAATCACCAAATATTTCTCTATATCTCAACTATCTTATTTAAGAGCATCTCTTTTAAGCATTGGATTTTTAAATATATCATTTTAATGTTGTGACTGAACACTGTTGCCTAAGTATATTAGCATGACTTTTAAAATCAGGTTTCTGATACAAGCACAAATTTTCTTAATATGAGTAAACTCTTAAAGTTACTTGATGAGTATATTAAGAAATTTTGATGAAAATAATTAATTCCAATAAAAAAATTGAAAATATTTCAAAATTTTTTGTCTTCAA
>JAAGNO010025711.1:33942-50416 GCA_033439905.1 Ceryle rudis | reverse complement strand
TCTTCAATGATCTCTCATTTTATGAATACTTCATTAAATATTCCTGCTAGTAAAAGTTATTTTTAGAATATTCCTGAAACATAAAGACAAAGAGAATGGAAAGAAAATCAAATCTTGTTAAAAAAATGAAATGAAAATGTACAGAAATGCTTTTTTTTTTTTTTCTGATTGTCATGCAGCAGCATGTGCAACTGAGGACTAGAATCTACAGTCTCTTAGTGTATTTGCATTATTCTTGACAATTATGTAGTCCTACACAAATCAGTAAAGACATCCACATACAGAATGTTACCTGCATGATAAAAGATGTCAGTTCTACAAACACATGCCTTTAGGTAACAGTCAGATGAATTGATTTTACTCATAGTACAACTCTCAAACAAGAGATACTGCAGATTATTTTCAGGATCAGGACCCACATTAGCAAAACATTAGATTTTAAAGTGGTTTTTGAATATGTTAGACTTTGCTAAGTCTATTTAGAAGAATGTTAGGGAGGAGAGGACGTGTTTTTCAAACAGGACAAGTTTCTGACACATGCTGTCACATTTAAAATACTGGTTCCTGACATAGCACTTTTTTCCTCCTTCAGAATATGACTTTACATCAAATTCACAGGCACCTTTCAGCTTCACCAGCTGCTCATTAATTTATGTATTTTAAAAAAGGTAGGGAAATGTGGAAAACTTGTTTCTTATCCAGTGAGTCAAGTGTGCATGTGAAGGTAATAATGAGGAAACATAATGGGTTAAGAGGAGAGAACTCCCACACTTAATTCCTTCCTGTTAGATGAGCTCCTTCACCAGAATTTGATGCTTCTAAATGCACACATTTCTAGCACAGTGTTTCTTATTTTAAAAGAGTTCTGATTCATTGTATGGAGGTGGAGAGAACTGAGATGATTATGCACGTTAATGATTTTAAATGAGGAAAAAACCCTTTATTCCCTGTCTTAATTTTTTTTTGGTAGAACTTTAGCAGATAGAATATTTAAGCATGATGGTTAATTTTTTATCAGATTTGATCTGGTCACCAGTTACTTTCTACTTCTACAAGCTGCTTACTCTGTCACTGAGTATTAGATGTATTACCCACAGAACAGTAATTACATTTGACACATAATTATTATGGTTTTGATGACAAGAAGGCCTTTTCTTTTCCTGCTTTCATAACATATATTCCTGAAAGTGCTGCCTTGCTGAATACAGTTAGTTTAAAAGCACTTGGATTTAAATTGAACCCTGGGACAAAGAATGAAATGAAAAGGAAAAGAAAGAGTGAGCACATTTGAAAATTCCACAGATGATCTCACACAAGTCCATTTTGAACAGGAAAGAAAGCCTTTAAGTGTTTTTAATGCAAAAGGAGAAAGGACTGCCTGGCTGCAGCCGTGCCAGATCCCCAACAGGAAAGGAGTGCTTTTAAAGTTAATAAACTGAAGGAGGTTTGGAAAAAACGGAGGCTCCTGGCAAGGCCACATAAACTACACAAATGAGTTTCTAATCTTGCCACATGGGCATTTTTCCAACTCTGCACTCTGAGTCACCCCCAGCTGCAGGCCTGGATGAGCAGTTTAACAATCCTTAGCTTTTTTTTTTTTTTTAATGATCAGCATCAGAGTATCATGTTTCTGGAGCCTGGGGGATGTGTGGTAGTCAGACAGGGTGAGTGCTTGGAATTCCTCCAACCCTACCTGCAGCTGCCTCTCTGCTGAGGTTAGAAAAGCCAGAGCTGCAAACTTTGTCATTTGCTCTTACCTTCCTCCTACCTCACCTCCTCTTGATTTCTCATAGTGACCATGGGGCAAAGTAAGGTTGCAAAGATGCTAAATATTCTTCCTGCCTTTTTAAAAACAAAGGTTACAAGACATGGGCCAAGCAATGTTAATGTTAGAAATCCTTCAGTGGGAATAGAGCAATTTTGAAGGAAACCTGAGTGGAAAAAAAAAAAGACCTGGCTTCCTTCTCTGATCTGAGAGCTGAACATGAGCATCAGGGAAGCTGTACTTGATGTACAGGGGATCCTTTCTTTTGATGTGAACTCTTCAATCAGTGCTGAAACAATGATAATCAAATTAACATACTACAAAGCAGCCCTAATTTTAGCCTGGTTTGTTATTATAAGAGTTAGTAGGGAAGGGTAAAGGGGGTGGTGGAGGGTGCTATGAATGACTAATGCTATAGTTCAGCCCCTTAAGCCATATTTAGTAATGTGGGGTATAAAAATAAGCTTTCAGTACATTTTTTCCTATTTGATTTCTGTTTCCTTTCTTCTGTTCACTCTCCTTAGGATGGATTTAACTAATTACTCTTTTAGGTGGATGTTGATAGACAGGTATTTGTTATTGGTGCTGTAAGCCCTGAAATTTTTTTCCACAGTGAGTCCACAGGCATATACATTAAAGTCCAATTCTCTGGGGCTGTCAGAATTACAGACCAGCCCGAGGCGTAGCAGTATGATAAAGTTTTCAGGCCCTGTTTAGTTAAGACTGAAAATCTGGGACCCAGCCAATCTATACCACTCAGGGCTCTTTTCACAGTCCAAAATGATTTGGTTTAAACATTTCCAACTGTGATGAGGTCCCATTTCAGTGATTATACAGTCATTCACTTTTCCACATCAACATCAAAGTCATTAACAACTGAGTATTATTGCATTGGCTGGAATTCAGTTAAGGACTAGAGGGATGTTGCTCTTTATTAAGATAAATCATTGCCTTGGTTATGTCACCCATGAAATAATCAATTTACTGTGTTGGTTAATTTCCTCTCTCTTTGATCTGTGAATTAAATTCAACAGATCATTGTTTCACACAACTGCAGTGCAAAGGATGCTTTAAAAGAAATGTGCTGCATTTTCTAATGATAAAAGCCTGGTAACTATGTAAAACAAGAAGACTGCATGTGGCCTGAGAACTTTGGGGGTTTTCCACTGTTCATTTCAACAGTTTCCTTTGAAAACTTCAGCGGAAAATGAACCATCAGCACCTATTTGGGTGATCCTCCCTCAAAATTCCTAAGGAATGACAAAAAGGACTGAGAAAAGCTGTCAGAATTGACTCTGAAGCTTTCAGAGGAGTGAGGTTTGTGCCAGAGCCAATAAAAATGTTTTCATCTAGGTGTATGACAATTTATTGATAGCCTTTATGAGCTTTACTTATGGGGATGCTTACTGTAAGCAATTTCTTTAGGAAAACCCTCCTCTCACATCAAGCCATATATTCTGAAAAAAATAAATCTTAATAATACAGTGTATTGATATTGGTTCATGTTATTCTTTTGCATTGAACTATGCATTCTGAAATTAAAATACATATGTGAATAAGTAAGTCCACATCAACTCTGGAACTCACTATATCTATTGATGAGAAACTGATGACGAGAAACTAAACCCCAAATTTGAATATTAATTTTGCAGAATTTCACAGCACTGTGGGAATTTTAAGTCTTATTTTTTCAAGGATTGAAGCCTTATTTTTCACTAATTATGTGGCATAATCTAGGCTAATTAAAACCAACACAAATTTGTTCAGTACTTCTCTACTATAAACTCAGATCCATGCCTTTTCTCCAACTTGAGTTCTTCTTATGTCTGTAGTCTTTAGACTCAGGTCCTTGATCCATCATGAGTTTTGAAAAACAGAAGCAGTGTGTGATGTGGTTTAAGAATTTTAACTCAGGTTTGCTGTAAAATATGCCTAATTATTCCCCTACTGGTAGTGTCACTGGGCTGGACTGGCCAAGACTGGACCTGCTTGCCCAAGTCCACCACAACATTTCCCACACCGTTTTGCAATGGTGCCAAATCTCGCCAGTGTTGGGCATATAAACCCCTCATGTTGCAAAAGCTGCTTGATAGTTTGAAGGCAGAAAGGTAAGAAATTCGGGAGAATTGTTGTATTCTTGCCCAATCTCACACTCCTGTGCTGCTAAGGTTCCTGTAAATGATAACCATCTAGTTTTATTGGACTTTGAGTTAAACTGAATATGGTGTTATGTTTCTGATTGTGGAGACAAGGTACAGAAGTTCCAAATTTTTATGGCTTTAAGATTCTAGAGCATACATTTGTGAGTAGAAATGCTAGTATTTTTGAAAGAAAATGCATATTAAAATACTATGTTAAAATAGTTGAACTAAAATTTCTGACTTGACTAGAAATAAATCAATATCTTTGCTAACTCAAATTCCTTTTGTATGACTAAGACATTTTTACCAATTCTCAAGTCAAAACTATGGATTAGAGCAACAGATTAAGAAGATATACTACTGAATTATTACAAGAATAACACTACAAAATCACTTCAGAATTAATGAAAGTTGATTGCAGATTGATATCTATAGCAATTACTTGCTCTGTTTCTCCTCAGATCTAACATTTTGAAATGTTCTCTCCACCCTCTGCAAAGCTTGGATGTTACTCCATGAAAGAAAAACAATTTGTACTAACAAATTGCTACAGTAAATTTGAACATGGTCGTCATGAAACGAAGCATTCCATAGCTGACTATGTAGGAGAATGAAACTAATGAATGTTCAAAGTCAGGACTCTGTAGCAATTCATTACAAATCAGTCAGGGTATTCAGAAGATACGAGGAAGCTTAGTATTGAACAGCTAATTGCAACTGCAGTAAACCTGATTAATGTATATGACAATTTAACCCTATATTGCTTATAAAACTTCTCACTTGGCAACCAACCCACTATTTTCTAATTAATTATATTTGTTAGTTCCTCCTTGTCAATTGTTTCATATTTATGGTCTTTTGGCCAATTAGTTTCCATTTCTAACTGAATCATTCTAAGGGCAGAAAGTAAAAACATTGCTAATCCTCATGCGCAATTACTTATTTTGTCGACATGAATGCAGAAGAACTGTGAGTTTCTTCAAGCTGCTGTAGGATATTTATTTCTTAGTTTCCATGAGGTATTACACTCAGAGTTCTTAGATGACAGAAACTCCTGGTGGAGTTTTGAACACATATTTAGCTTTTGTAATTCTGCTTCAGGCAGTAGCAGGCAAGTTAAACAGTCACTGATTGACTTTTATTAACTCTGATTTGTAAAGCTGATAGGCACAGGAATGCAACCTATAGACAGATTCTTGAAATCCAGCCAAGATAGGAATCTTATAGAAATTCCAAAAATAGGAGATAATACTTCTTTTGCAAACTCGCTATTTACTTAGGTAATATTCTTCACTTTACAAGGTGCTGTTATTTTTCTACTTTAGATATTTGATTTGAAATGTTCATCAACAAATTTGTATTAAAAAAAAGAAAATTATTTACCTATCAAACACTTGATCCTATGACAATATGAACTTATTTTTTTTCCACTGAGGTAGCTGAAGAATTTAAGTTGAAATGTTAACTGATGTAAAATTAATGTAATGGGGTTTTCTTTGGTATTAACTGGCTTTGCTAGAAGCCCTAAGGAGGGTGCTGCACAGTGAGTCTCTTGATCTGTCCTTGGATCCCCCTTGCTCTGGGGGAAACTGAAGCCCAACTGTACCTGGCATGCATTGCTTTGCCTACTAAGCAACTCCGTTCAGCCCAGTGAAGAAGAGAGAACAAAGGACCAAAATTATACATTTCTCTAGGCTACCCACCTGTGCAGGGAGAAACGCAGCCCTGCTAACAAACATTCTCTATCCCATACCAGTTTTCATTGCTATTCCACATATCCCATGACCGCCCTTGACGGGTCAAATCCATATAAGCCAGTTCCTCATTGTATAAACTATGTGATGTGATTTCATAGATCTTGATGTTTGTGGGATCTCTGCTTCCTTTTTTGTTTTAAAGGTTTCTTTTGGATTGAATTATTACATGAGATTTATTGAATCAATAGAGCTGTAAATAAAGCAAATTTCTGATATGAACATATAGTTATCATTACACATCATAGGGAAAAATTCTAATTAGTGATTTGGATTTTGTGTCTCTGGTTTACTTTTCATTCTTACGTCAAAATTCAACTGTCACAGTGTTTGGTCCTGCAAGCTTTCTATGTATGAATCCCCAGATCTCAGCAGCAGTTCTTTAATTTTGAAGGGCTTATAGAGACAGCCTCAGAATCTCTAAGTGCATTTACACATTTGAAACCACATACATTAGTTGGATCAATGTCAGTGAAAATGCTTAACATTCTTCTTCAAAACAGAATCTTTAAATCTGTTAGCCTCCCTCTCATTTTTCCATTATCTTTCTTCTTGCTGACTGCCAAACAGGAATAATTTTTCCAAAGACTTGAATACCAAATCTATTAGTCTGTTCTGTGCTAGTTCTTATACCCTCCCTTGAGTGCTTACGCAGTGGATGAGCAGTGAAAGGAGCACTATAGTTTGCAATAGCATATAAAAGATTGAATCTGTCAGCAATTGAGGTGCTACTGTAAATTGACTTTTCATTAAAATTTTGCTTTTGCTTGTCCATTTGTCTGCTACACTGCCAGTTTATAGGAAGCAAACAGGCACTAGAAGTTCATTAATATCAAGTAAACAGCCAAATGAAACTATTACCTAAATTTCAAGTGCAAGTTCTGCCCATCACACTTACTGGAAACTGAGTGGCAATGAAACTAGATAAAGACATTTCCTCTTACTCATGCAAAATGATCTTTCTCCTGCTAAGAATATTACTGTATATGATGAAAAAAAATATTTGGCACACTGATTTCTGCTTCAACAGAATAGAAAATGCTTCTCCTAGACAACGAGCTTCTATGGGCAGTTATAGGCCACTAGTAGCACAGATCTTTGGAAAGGCAAAAAAATTAGGTTTCTTTAGATAAATACTGTCTGCTATCATTTGATTTCCTGTATAAATTTGCTTCTGCTTTAAAAAAAAAAAAAAAAAAAATAGTCAGGGAAAAATTGTGAGCAATCTCAACAGCTTGTCAGAAGAGAAACATATTCCTGAGGTGACCTACCTGCCTCATATTAAACCTTTTTTTCTCAACAAGTTGCTGTTAATAAACATTTGTTCAGCTACCTATCAAGTGTTTTCAAATGAATGATTGTGTGATTTCTGTTACTGAAATAAAACATAACTGCGATCATGTTCCTGAAAATCAGTTTTCTTTCTCCATTTTTTTTTCTACACAGATATGTTCATTTCTGTGTCATTCTCATAATGATACATGAGAACATAAATAGGGAAAACTTTAAAAGAAATACTTTTTGCCGTACTGATTTGTTGTTTTCCATTCAGTTGATATCAGTGTGATCTAACCAGTGTTTTCTGGTACCTAGAATCTGGTCTATCTCAGGGTTTTTTGTGAGTGAAATGGAGATACTGGCTCACAAAGGCAAGTGACTGGAGTTTGACTGGCTGTCTGCATGGGAAAGGAAGAGGTAAGGCTACATCCTGCCTCATCCACTCACACACCTGGGCACATGCTGACAGCCAAATTAAAACCTGCCCGTGGTGTTTCAGCATGGTCCAGGGAGGGGTACAGCAGGGTCTGATAGGGCTAGTTTATCTTCTCTGAAACAGAAGAACAGACTCATGTAGTTGTCCTTGTCACTTTCATGTATTTAAAATTTTGACTATTATTCCTGGGCATTGGAGCACTACTGTTAAAGGTGCAAAGTGGAGTACCTGAAAAAAGAAGAAAAACTGAGACAAATTTATCTAAGCATTTTCATTAACTGGTAAGGCTGACCTAAGAGATGAGAGATTCAGGCTCAGATTCTTTCCTTAACTGATTCAGAATGGGAACTGAAATCAAGATTTATATCTTTTATACATGTGAGCTAGCCAATATTCTGAGATGATTGTTCTGTCATTGGGAATCTATAAAATATTTAAACAAGTTTGAATACTGTGAGCAAGTAACTCGATTATTGTATTGCCAGGTAGTTATGTTACTCATCTGAGTTCCAGTGGTGCTGAGTTCTCTACACTAGTGACTAGTCAATATTATACATAAAGTATCTATGGAAAAAAAGTGTCACTTTAAAACATACATTACCACATTCATTATGGTATCCCTAGGAGAGTGGTTCAAGAGAAGGGAGTTAACTTTCGATTTTCAATACTATCTATGAATCCACAAATATGAAACCCTTTCATTTTTTACGTATTTAAGACCAAAAATTAAAACTAGATCAAACTTACTGGAGACATTTTAAACATTTTTTCCTTTTATTTGTCACAAAAGTGTCTACAATTTGAGATTTGACTGAACTGGTGAGTATTCTGCTAGGAGCTCTGGATACAGCAGGAATCCTCCACATAACGTAAATTATCTCTGAGAAATGTAGGTACAATCTTTTACATTAATTTTTGTTCTAATTCAGCCAATAGTGTTGTTTTCTAAGATACAATATACAAAGATGTTATAACATGCAGTGAAAAAGTATAGGTATCAAGTTATTTGGGAATAATATATCATATATAGTAATTACTACTGAAGGGTTTAATCAATTTTAATAGGCATCTTTTAATTCTGCCATCCTTTTGTGTTGATACATGCTACTACTTCTGGCAATATTCTTCAATACTGTCACTGAAAGCAGATCAATTACAGCATATCCTTTTAACAAGTTTGAAATAAAATATGCTAAGGATATTAAAAATGTGCCAAGTATGTTACGCCCACTGCCAGTTTCAGTACTAGTAAATTATCCTGTTTTGCAAGTCATTGCCTGTTGCTGTTCACAGATTATGTGAATAACCTCCATTCATTACCTTCTATTTTTGAGCAAGAATTTGGAGGAATTTTATATTTTTAAGTGTTCGTAAGTGATTAGACACAGCAATGAAAGCAACAAAAAAAATCTAGCATGTTTTTTTCCACCTACAGATTTTCCTTTCTTCACTATAGGATAAAATAAGTCTGACATTTCAGCCTTTACCTACAATACAGGTTTTTCTTATTAATGGAGCTTGTTTATTGCAAGCAGTTGCTTTGATATAGTGCTAATTAGGAAATATATTCTAAAATACATAAATTGTGATTTCAATGGAGATTGTGTGGGTGCAGTAAAAAAATGAAGTGGCAAAACAGTTTATAAGAGACAAGAGCCTTTTAAGACATACTGTTTTCTACAGTGAAGGGTACTCAGACTTCAAAGGCACACAATGGATATTTTCTCTCACTGGTCAAGTTCTCAAATACAATACAAGCAGCAGTTTTCATAGCACTTTCAATCTACAACATATTTGTGAAATTGTATATAGTGATAAAAATTGTATTAGCTTGCTCTCTTCTAGTAGGTAAGGCAGACAGCTTCTGAGAAAGCTAGCACATCAACAATACAACTGGAAAATCTGGGCTTTTGTTGGATTACATTGGAGCTTCTAACAGTAGTTGATGAGATTTAACCAGTTTTTGTGTTCTTGGTGGCATTCACCTGAATCTTCTGTATTAATTTTTTCTCTCCTGCTTTCCTATATATCCCTGTATCAGTTGAAAGCTGTCAATTAAGTAGTTTTTAGATATATTCTCTACACATTGTAACTGATGATGTGCTTTGAAGTTTACATTTACCATTATTGAAAACTCTGGTGGGTCTGATAAGTTATTTTCATGTTTAAGTTTGCATCTTGGTTTTACAGAACAGTTATTGGAAGGCAATTTGCTTAAAACACTAGAAGTGGTGTAAGCTCACAGTCTGAACGATGGGAAACAAAGAAGCACGTGCGGTCTAAGACACTGAATCTCAGTTATCCAAATGGTAAGGATTGGCCTGAGATGACTAACTCTCCTCCTGAGATTGCAACATGAGATCGATCTGGGTTGCTGATTTGTCTGAACATTAACCTAAATAATTAAAAAATGTCCAGATTGAAAGGCTGTTTATAGTCAGAAAATCTGAAGAGGCTGCCAGTCCTCACAAAGAGAAGCCTGTGTAATTCACTTGTTATGGATTTGCTTGTTCTGTAAAAGTTTTAAGGAGAGGAATCTTTAGCACAGCTCTATTTTGTTTTCTATAGCCAGTTTTTGGACATACATGACCAGAGGGAATTGCCCTCTGTGCATATAAATTTGTTTGTTAGACTAAAATGTGATGATGTGGTGTATCCACTTTAATATTCTCCTACATTTGAGAATAAAGGATAAGCTTTCATATATAACAGAAAAAAAAAAACCAAAACCAACAAACCAAACCAAAAAAACAACAAACCACCAAAAACAACAACCACACAAATGTCCTCATTCCATCCTCAGTTTTTCTCTGGAAGGGATTTAAGGACTCTGGCCATCTGGATGTCTGGCAACTCAGTCAGAGCTGTGGCTACTGTGTGTGTGCAGATTAACTGTGTAGCACATGCACAGTAAGTCCAATGTGTCCAGTACACATCAGACCTGCTGCACATGTGCTGCACAGATGGTCTGTGCATACACAGTAAATCAGATATGTTAAGCCTACTGCGCATATGCAAACCATCTGTGCATTGCACGTATATATATTTTTGCATGGGAAATCCCTAGTCAGATCATGAAAGGTTGTGGCAGGGAGGAGCTCCAGTGGTAGAGAGACCGTGAGAGACTCTGACAGTGGCATAAATTAAAGCAGCTCCTTGCCTGTTTTTGCTTTTGCCTGTACTAAAGCTGCAAGAAATCAATTCCTCAGAATCAGAAAGTGTGACTAGCTGCTCAACAGTTTTCCTTTCTGTAGCAATTGGCTGCAGGAGCAAATCTGCATCAAAACCATTGGTTTTATAAGCAGTGGTTATCAGCTCCCTATAATCTCCCTAAACTATCTAAGAACTTCAGGTTCATCAGGTTCCTCAGGTTCATCAGGTAGCTTGAATGAACAAGGTCTGGCATTTTACTTGTCCAGTAAAATAGTGGTGCTTATTGTACAGGTCTCAGGGATATGTTTAGCCAATTATCTTTTATTTCTCAGTAATCCTTTTGCTTCTCTTCTAAGTATCATCATTTTTACTTAGACTGTTTGAGCCTTACAGGGATGTTTACTGGTTAGTAAATAGGCACAGCTACTCAAGTATATAAAAATAGAATTTGTTCAGTGTAAATGCAAGTTATTGTTTATTATGTTTGTTTATGTACATTCCAGTCCTGACAGTGGCTAATGTGTTCTTTAAACTAGGTCTGCTATAGCTCTGTCTCTAATGAATACTATGGTCTGAACTTGAAGAGCCCTTCTTTTATGCCACGAGGCAACATTGCTCATTTGATACACTTGAGGGAAGGGATGTCATACAGAGGTACCATGACAGGCTTGAGAAGTAGGTCAGTGTGAAACTTCTGAAGTTCTACAAGGCCAAGTGTAAGTTCCTGCATCTGGGTGGGGACAGTCACCTGTACCTGTAAATGCTGGATGGTGAATTAATTGAGAACAGCCCTGTGGAGAAGGACCTGGGGATACTGGTGGATCAAAAATTAAATATGAGCCAGCAATATGAACTTGCAAGCCCAGAAAGCTAATTGTACCCTGGGTGCATCAAAAGAAGTGTGGCCAGCAGGTCAAGGGAGGTCATTCTTCCCCTCTAGTCTGCTCTGGTGAGACCACACCTGGAGTACTCCATCCACCTGTGGAGTCCTCAGTATAAGAAAGATATGAACCTGTTGGAGTAGGTCCAGAGGAGAACAGCAAAAATGGTCAGAGGGCTGGAGCAGCTCTCCTATGAAGAAAGGCTGAGAGAGTTTGGCTTGTTCAGCATAGAGAAGAGAAGGCTCTGGGGAGAACTTATTATGGCCTTTCAGCACTTAGAGGTGGCTTATTATGAAGATGGAGAGAGACTTTTTGCCAGGATCTGGAGTGACACAGCAAGGGGCAACAGTTTTAAACTGGAAGAGGAGAGTCCGAGATTATATATAAGAAAGAAATTGTTTACTGTGAGAGTAGTGAGACACTGGAACAAGTTGCCCAGAGAAGCTTTGGATACCTCATCCCTGGAAATGTTCAAGGTCACACTGGATGGAGCTTTGAGCAACCTGATGTAGTGGAAGATGTTCCTGCCCAAGGCAGGGGGGTTGGAACTAGATGATCTTTAAAGCTCCCTTCCAACACAAACCATTCTGTGATTCAATGAATTACACAAATTACACAGATTACACAAATTACTTGCACAACCAAAAGTTCTTAATGTAATGTTGTACCATTTTGATGCATTTTATTATTTGCTACTTTGCTCTGCAAGAAAAAAACCTGACATAATTTTGCCAGGTGGTTGAATCCTAAGACATTTTGAATCTAGTGTTTCTCTTTGTGTTTCCCTTGAATTATCTGGTGCCATTATTAGGTCTAAAAACCTCATCCATTTAAATAAAAAAAAAACAAACCAAAACATGGTTATACATGCAAACACAATATTGCAAAGTGAAATTAGTAATTAAGTGTAGTCTAATTTTAACTTGCTGTAAATAAAAATTGTTGTGGCTACCTGGTCAACACCGTATTTCCTGGACTCAAAAATACTGAGAAATCATAGGCCTTAACTGCAAAGATCTCCATGAATTGCATCCTTTCCTATAAAAAAAACCTGCACAAACAAATCAGTACACATACCTGTTAACATGTCAGTTCTACATATCTTACCTCTTTTTTGAAGTGGCAAGAACAGCAGTGATGACTAGAGGGGGCTTGAGTAAGAATGAAATATCTGTGTTATCAGAGGAAAACAAGTATTGAGGAGCAAAGAACATATAATTTCAAACTCCAAAGACTATGGAAACAGATTTCTGAATAATAAATTCTTGTATGAATCTTGTATATATCTTTCTAAGACACATTTAATAAAGACATAGTGTCCATATATGTAGCAATTTACAATAAATTAAGGAAGTCATGTGTTATTTATGCTTTTAATGACAGAGTGCTATTATGCTGCAATCCTTTGTTAGTGGAATTAAGGAAATAATGTTTTTGGTGACTTCTGTAGGTTTGTTGGGGGATTGTATTTGCTTCTTTCTCAAAAATTAAAGCAAATTTTCTCATTTCACCTCTCACAGGATTAAAAAAATTAGCTTGCAGCTAGCTTTGATCCATCCCATAATACCTTAACATCACTGCTGATGACTTGCAACATTAAATTGGCACATGCAAATGAAGTCACAGTAATGCACAGCCTCACCTTAGTATATTCTTTGCTAACAGAACATGCAATCTGCAAACTCAAGGTGCTAAACAGTTAAAGGATGCTGGATTTAAGACTTCCTTTGAGGGTGCTGAGACTCGGAATTACTGTCTTACTCTCTGGTCCTGGAGAGGACTGATCATCACTGGGCTCAGGCTTTCATGTGCTCCAGCCCTTTCCACTGTTCTCTTACCTATCCAAGTGCATATATATATATATAACTTCTGAATTTCCAGTCGCCCAGTATCTAACTCCTCAAGCCAGTCATTTTCCTTAACTAGCATTCTCTTCCCTTCCTACTCTTACCTCTCTATGTTTTATGTAATATTTCTGCTTTTCTTCCTGGTTTATCATTGAAAATTGCCAATACCTATATGCAGTGAATTTATCAGTACTTGTTATTCTGGGAAGACCTGTAACTTTCTTGGTCAAAAACTTTCAGACAAAATCAGCCTCAATGAAATACTTTCAATAGGCCAGGATTTACAAGTATTTTAATATAGTAGTTACTCTGTGTAGTAAATCATATGGAGTCAGTGTCTGAAGTGCTGAATTCCAATGCGCTGTAAATAACCCATTGAACTAAAGGGCAATCTCTGAATGAATAAAATAGGCAGGATTTTTCTGTAATACAAATTAGAAACATATACTTCAGAGTTGAGAAGATTTTGAATGAATATGCCAGAAACATCATAAAAGTGCAACAAACAATAAGGTATGACATACCAAGCAATGTGTCATTTGTAGTTAGAGTTCATCCAGCCTCAGAAAGCAACAAGATAGATGAGGCAGTAAAAAGAAAGAAGAAAAAGAGAGAAAGAAGGAGAGGATTAAGGAAAGGGGGTGGGGATAGGGGTAGGAAAATTGTAGAAGATTATTTCAGGCCATGTCCTTGACCCTAGCCTACCCCCACTGCTGCAGCCACTGGTCAGGGTGAAGTAAAGCTGACAATAGCTATTCATCATATAGTAGACTTGAATGTAAAATTAAAACCACAACTACCTCATATGATGCAAGTAGGTACAGGAACGGATTAAATCAATTGAAGTTGTTATACCAATGCAAAATAGGAATCTTTACTAAACTCAGCTCTTCCTAGAAGCAACTGATGTTTTTTCCCCCTTAAGCTACAAACACATGGAATACACCTTCATACCTAGTCAGGTATGTTGAAATTCCAGAGGAGTTTCTTGACCCACTCCTCCAGTTTCTCTTTGTCATTAAGCTGGGTAATGTTCCCATGGATGATTTGCTTTCAAAGATGAGCAGATGATGTACAGTGAAGAAAAAACAGCTATTATTTGCTGTCAGGGAGACTTCTTGGATTTCCCTTCTTCATTTACTCCAAAAGCTGCTAACGGTTTTAATTTCTTTGTCTGAATCAAGGAATTAAAAAAAATATATTCTTAGAAAACCTGTAGTTTCTTCCCGCAAATACTTATTTCTTGAAAGACTGAAATACAGCAGGTATCAGTTCACAGGGAATTTCTGCAGCTGGGATGATATGTGGAAGTAGATGTTCTGCCCTAAAGCACAGAAGATGATGTCAGTAAGCGCAGAAAATGAGGTGGGTTTTTTAGTTTTTTTTTTTTTTTTTTAAAAAAAAAAAGGAAAGAAAGAAAATTAAATTCTCTGTTCTTCCTCCTATTTCTTACTATCCCTGAAGGAGGGAAATTCATCAGGTGTCACTGTACTGTGGTGTAAATATCTCAAAACAGTCTATTCATCTTGACTAACAAAACACACATTTTTCAAATTGCTTAAGGCTGTGCTGCAATCCTGGGCCAATCTGGGAAGAACTTAAAAAGAAAGAATGCAGTTTAGTTCAGTTGGGTGCACCCATATGCATGCATACTTTGAATGACCCCTTCATTCAACAAAGAATTAGATTGTCCATAAGTTTCTACTCTAGCACCAAAGTACATTAACACTATTTGGTTAATGTGACCTTACTATATTTAGACCTGCATATTGAATTATCCATATAAAACTACTGCTTCACTGTTTAAACTGAACTTGTATTATATCCAAGTAAAATAAATGCAGTAACTTCTCTTCCTTCCCTTACCCCTTAGCCCTAAAAATAACAATTGTCACAAACGAAGAACACATCAGTACTTCACTTATTTGTCTGAAATCACTTAACAGACAATGACAGCTCCAGTTCCTTGTTATAATTGGACAGTGAAAAAGTTAAAGGGTGTATGAAATTGAGGTATTGGCCCTTTGACTGGCAAGTCCCATGGGACTGCAGTGTGTCCAACTTCCCAAAAGCCAAGATTTACTTCAAAACTTTAGGAAGATTTTTATGCTTCATGGAAGCTGTCTACTTAAAAGAATTTGTGCATGGAAGTGAATAATAAATCACTTTTTTAATCCATAATTTCATCAGTATAAGTAAAAATTCTGTCTGCAGCTACTGATCTTTGCAAGATCTGCTACTAATTGTGTCACTGATTTATCACTAGTTTATTCTATGGAATAGATCCAAACCATTAACACGCTGGCCTTTCGTGATGCATTTTAAAGGCACTACAAAAACAATTTTAATCTATTTTCAGCTTGTGCAACTCATATTTCATTTTATTGTGGTGGCTAATTATTATATTTCTAATTGATTTTGTATTTGCTTCTTGATTTACCTTTTTTTTTTTTTTTTTTTTTTGTAGTTGGCAACCTATTTTAGGGCTCTGTCTTTGTAGAATATTTTAAATTGTGAGAAAGCCATTCATTTACCTATAAGATCATAGGTTGTCTGTGTAGAGAGAGAGATTTACAGATTAATACCGGATGAGTAGCTAGCTCCATTTGGAAAACTGCAGTCTTCACCACAGAGAATTTCTGTTCCCAAAACACATTTAATAGCCAACAATTCAGAGTGATTTGTGTGGAAAATCAGGGCATGGGTATTCGCATCCTTTATATATGTGAAATGTTTGCAGGTTATAAAAAAATACAGGGAATATATTACCTGTATATAATTGATGCTGTACCATGATAATCAAAATATTAACAACATGTCTTTCATCTATGAATTATATCACATTTCACTTGCATTTTTCATTTTGTCATCGGTTGAATGTCTGCCCTTAGTTACAGAAGAGTGGACATATGGTTAGTATCATAGTACTCAGAGATGGAAAAGACGAGCTACATCATCAATTCTCTATTTAAATTTTGCAAGTAAGAACCCAGTTAGTTTTGAGTAGAAAAATGTAAACAGTCAGTACATTGGTAGAGCTGTGGAAGTCATACAGTTAGGGCTTGGTAAATGAAACTAGTTTCATCTGAAAATGCTGAAATATTATTGCATCTCTCTTTGAGGTTTTCATATGTAGACACTACTTCCATTTTAACTTTTTGTTTCTTTTCTATGGGTAGAAAAAATACTTTTTGAGATATTTAAAATATTTTGTATTAT